>JAQMYI010000010.1:21996769-22007758 GCA_030014275.1 Clariallabes melas
GTACCATATGAGCACATAACCAGTCTGTGGGAGCCAGAATTATTGTTGGTTGCTTGGGGATCAAATACTTATTTCCCCCACTGTATTACTGATATGAGTATTTGTGAGTATTTACATCATCGCCCTTCTCAACTTCTCCAATTTCTCCAACAACGCCGTTCTGCACTTCTGTGCATTACCTACAGTATTTGAACTGAAAGTCCCCAAGCAGAAATGTTTTACTAAAGATGAAAAAATTCAAATAAATATAAGAATATATTCACAGATTTAGACACAAAACTTATTTGTTGTTTGTAAACAAAAATAAACTGATATGTAAATAAATGCAACAAATTAGTCTAGCACGGACAGAAACTCTGTTTTTATACTAAAGATAAATTAAATACAATCATATTTCCTGATGATTACATTGATGTGCTTTACAGCAAAATGTTATATAGAACTACTTACTCACTCACACTCTCACTCACGTCTACACTGCTTTATCCTGTATACAGGGCAGCGGGGGGGAGCCTATCCCTGGAGACTTAAGGCACGCGGTGGGGTACACCCTATGCCAATCTATCTCAGGACACACACACACACACACACACATACACACACTCATTCACACACTTTGGGCAATTTGGAAAAAACAATTATCCTTATCTGCATGAAAAAAAGTTAAATAAAAAAAGTTAGCTAGCTAAACGTGCATTGTAGGAAACTTCTCAGTAATAATGTGTAACTTTTATTTAGCTGAGCTAAGTACTGTAGGTTTGTAATTTAGCTACTTGTATTTTGCTAGTAATCTTTTGAGTGTGTTAGCTAACTAGCATGCTAAGCCATTAAAGAAGTCAGTAAAGTGCGCGTTTATCCTTCCCAATACTGTTCTTTCCATTGCACTAGTTTGTATGAGTAATTGTGGTTTGAACTTTCAATTCAATATGGTTGATGAGAAAATAGCTTCAGTTAAAGCGGCTGTAAACGTAATGTTAGCTCTTGCGTTTTCTTCCCCCAGTTTTCCCCCACCTTCCTGCTGCCCCATCGCTGACTCAGACAGAAGCTCAGGTCCCTACAGATCAAATAGAAAGAAAGTTCGAACCACTCTTTCAGTTGAACCACTTGGACCAGTCGAATGCTGGCACTGTTAACTACTAAACGGGTTCTACAAGGATGGATCAATCATCCTTCCCAACTGCCAGTGACCATGACCTTCTGTTTAAAATGTCTTCAAGGACAATTTTCTATAGAATGCATTCTTTAGGATGTTCCTATTTTGCTGCTAAGATTTGTTTTTCTGTTTCTGTTCAATGTCCTCAGAGAATAGAACGTCCTAGCAACCTCATTCCCTGCAAAACTCTTCTCCTACATTTCTGTAGAACTCCGCAGACCTCCATTAGTACTTTATAAAACTTCTCCTATGACATTATTTCATTCTATAGGTTCTGATTGACTGAACACACCTGATCCAGGTAATCAGTGTATGTGACTCGCGAAGACTAGGGCTGTCCAGCCCTGACCGATAGAACGTCTGAGGAGACCTGTATGCACTATTAAAGTTTTAAATTGTCTATAGAATGTTTCCTTTTAGATAAAATCTCATCAGTTGTTTGGAGTTTTCTTCAAATAATATCTATCTTCCATAATTAATAAAAGAAACAAAACAAATACACTCCTACTTGATTTTTAAGACAAAAGCCAATCTGACAGGTTAAAGTTTTATACAGATTGTGTTTGTAGACCTCAGGAGCAATGCCTTAATTCCACAACCAGCTTTGTTACTATTTCCTGGGAAAAAATGGCTTCATCTTGGTAAAGCGCTGCCAGTATTTGTTGTTGTTTATTGCATTATTAGGGCGTGTCTATAAAGCTTATACTGTACACAAAGAAGAATTGCAGACATTATAGGTTATACTGTACTCTTGTGTTCAGGTCATGCCTTATACACTGGTGTACTTGATTAAGTGAATATTAATAATTTACTGTGATATATGCAACAGAAAAATAAAAGTAAAAAAAGTCAGTAAAAGAGCTGCGCGATTTGTTCTGAAAGTAATAAAGAACCAAATGAGTTGTTTGTGCCCAAGGCGAAATTACCAACCACAAGGTTTTACTTCCTTTTTTCTCCTTTTCAAATCCAAATTTTACACCATTTATCTAAAAGGTTAGTGGATAATATTTTTTCATTCTCTTTGTTAAGCGAATAAAAGCTAAAACGGGATGTTCACAATGTCATTTCTAAACAGCTTATAAATCAGTTCTCACTGATACTTTATTAATAAAAGCATTAAATCATTTTAAGTTAAAATTATCAAACTAGAATTTTTGTACTACTACTAATTTGGTAAATTTTTGTATCTGACTTTTTATGAAGAATAACCAAATTAACAAATTAAACCAGTATGTTCAGAATCATTGTTCGCATTCCTGCACAGAAATTCAAGCATAAACTATATATATAAAAATGGCCCAAATGTATTAAGCTTACATTCTAGTAAGTTTACTTTAAATAAAGGTTTGTATAAATAATTTACAGTGAAACCAGCAAGTTAAGTTTAACGTTTAAAATGTAGGTTTATTTATTTCATTAAAAAATGCTATTATTATTTTTATTATTATTATTATTTCCATTTTACGGGAATTTTATAATACTTTGTTTTTAAAGCACAGTAAGTACCTAATTAAAACACTATTTACTAAATAAGTTCCAGAAGCCTTGTGGTTTGTTAAGATGCAGGTTTGTGAACCTCAGTCGTGCATCCATGTTTTTTTCAGACAGAAGAGACCCCCCCACCCCCACCCCCACCAACCCTTCCAAACAAACTGTACTTTTTCGGTCTTCTTCTGATTGTGCTGTCATGGACTTTAATATTTAACATGCTCAGTGCCTCCTGTACTGTCTGAGATGTAGCTCTTGGGTTTTGTTGTATTTCTCGGAACATTGCACGGTCTGACCTTAAGGTGAATGTCCTGGGGCGTCCACTCCTGGGAAGGCACCTGTCCTGAATGCTTTCCACTTCAATCTTTCTCACGGTAGTACGATAAACACCAAATCGTTTGTAAAGGGCTTTTACAACCCTCTCCAGATTGATGTGAAGCAGCACTAAGACCACTGCTGATGTTTTTCCCAGCTATATGTTGTTGTTTGTCTGAGGTTGTATTTGCCGAATACTGAGACCTGCTACAATCAGATTGTTTTATTATATTTTTATAATTTTTTTAGAAAATTTAATTTCTCATAGAATTAAAAGATAAAGTAAAAACTAACATTTGGACATGACTGTAGCTAACAAACTTAGCAAGCTACTTAAACTCCAGTGGCATCAAACTAATTATCTAGCGAGTGTGAACAATGTAGGAGGAGGAGTTAATGTGGAAGACTTGTGAATTATTACAAGTCATTTTCCTCACATCAGTCTATTTTTTTTTTTTTATCTTTATACCCTTGTGTTGTCTTCGTGCCTTTAACATCAGTGATCATTGCCTTGATGTAAACAGTGGATGTGCGTGACGATGGATCAGCCAAGTGCGAAGCTTCCTCTTTTCAAATCCTCAAACTAGCGAGCAGTGAAGTGAAACAACTCCACACGTTTCATAGTTAAATAAATAAGAAAAACGAGAAAAGCTTATTACAAACAAAACTTTTATCTACTGGTGTACTGGATAATAACTACTGTTTTTTTTTTTTTTTAGTTTTGATTCTCCTGTGATGCTAATGTGACTTTAGGCTGATGTTTTTCAGCTTCTCTACAGAAACAACACACCCAGCATGACAGCCATCAGGTAACATGCTTAACTGCCACATTACATGCAAATAATTCTGTTTAGTTTTTTAGACAGAAAACCATTTACAGAATAAAAAAAAGTTAAACTAGCTAAGGATTTGTACATGGAAATTCCATTTTACAGTATTCATGACTAATTAAAAATCATAATAACACTCCATTGGGGTAAATATTCTGCGTTAAATAATGCACATTAGAATGATGTCTAAATGCATTGCATCACTTGATGACAGTTTAGAGGCTGGTAGATGCTTTACTATTTTACAATATATGGCAATATTTCTGAATTATCAACTCAAACAATGACATCTTAGTAAAGTAAAAATATCTTGAATACAAGCCAAAGATATCTAGAATTTCCAGATGACGCCAAAACAAAAATATTACGTACTAATGACTAATTCATTAAATTTATTTTAAGATTATGAATTAAAAATGAAATGAGTGAAAGTTTGAAATATGTAAAAAATAAATAAATAAATAAAAGCAACAAGCTACAGGATTTATAATTAAGATTTAAATCATCTTAAAATAAGAAGTATTTGTTTCATTTTTACAGTATATTTTAAAATAGTTTCACTTGCTAAGAATTACTTTCTTTCTTCTTTCTTTATGGACATTGTTTCTATTGTATATATACTGTAAGGTTTGTTCTTCTCATAAAAGTGCACTAACCTGGAAACTTTGAGTTATAAATGTACTTAAATTTAAACTAATTGTAAGTGTTTTTTTGTTTGTTTGTTTTTTGTTGTTTTTTTAATTTTGATATTTTAAGATAAATACGCTATAGCAAAGGTTAGGCTTCATTTTAGGATTAGATTTAGATCAGATTTAGGTCTGGGCTCAAGAAATCCAATAATGCCTCTTATTCAATTTGAGGAACCAAAAAAAAGTAAAATAAAAAAAAATAATAATAATAAAATGTTATTATACAAAATACTTATTGATCAACCATAACAATTAAACACAAAAAATGAACCCCAGTAGTGTGTCGGTTCCCCTTGAGCCACTGGGGCGGCTCCGTAGGGTCCCTAGGGGGCGGGCGGTTCGGGTGGTGTCTCTGTGGTGTCTGGTGCCAGGACATTTGCAGTGGATCCTTTTGGGTGCTGTGGGTTGTGGGGGGCGGGGCCTCCGTGGATCAGACTAGTTTGTCCGGTGTGTCCCATGGGGCTCGATCGGATTGGAATCTGGGTAGTTTGGAGGCGGGTTCGGCCTGTCACCAGTTCTGGAGTAGAACTGATAAACAGTGTTAATCAGTTCACCTGATGGTGTTTATGCCTGTAATGAAAATATAAAGCAATGAAAAAAAATTCTAAAAGATATTGCAACATTTATTTATTTTCAATGCTTATACTTATTAATGAGTTATACAACTCACTAACCAGTATTTATTTCTTTAAAAATTATTAAGGTTAGGGTTATTTTTATGTTAATAAATACACAAAAAACACACACACACAATACTGTATGTACACTTATATACAAAACACTGTTTTCATTCCGTTCACAAAAAATAAAATAAAATTTCTTGCAAATATTAATAAGTCAAATAAAGTGTACATAAAATAAAATCACTTCTAACAATTACAACTAGACAGTAAAAAAAAAAGTACATTAGTTAGCTTCCACATTAGTTAGTTGTTATTTATTGAATAGCACTTGATCCAGCACATACATAACTTTCTGAACTTAGTAGATTGCAGGACAACGTGGTTAATCGGTAGTTAACTAGCATTCACTAAACCCTGCTAACATAACCAGTGATTTAAAACAATACAAACATTTCACCTTTTTTTCTTTTCTTTTTTTTGCAGGATGAAGGTGCCACTGGCCATATTCATCAGTTTTAGCCTGACTCTCACTCTGACTCTGACTCAGACCTCCGAGAGACCAACCTGTGATGACTGCGACGAAGATCATTTCTGCAACTGTCGTGCCAAGAACCTCCACCGTGTACCCATAGTTCCAGATGATGTTCTTTCCCTGGACGTGTCCTTCAACAAGATCGAGTCCATCGCTCAGAGGGATCTGACCTCCTACACAGAGCTGAGAACTTTAAATCTGCAGAGGAACAAACTCAGCACGATCCACAAAGAAGCATTTCATTCCCAAAGCAAACTGCAAGAGCTTGATCTTTCATTCAATAACCTGAAAAACATTTCCTCCCAGTGGTTTTCAGAGCTTCGGTCCCTGAAACATTTGAACATCTTGGGGAACCGGTACACCACTTTGGGATCCGTTGCCCTGTTTCAATTTGTCGAAAACCCTGTGCTGAGAACGTTACAGTTCGGTAACCCTTGGATCAAGGATGTGAAACAGAATTTGCTGCGTAATATTAGACAGCTGGATGAGCTGACGTTTGTCTGTGGTGACCTCAGATCATATGAGAACGGAAGTTTCCAGACGGTTCAACCCATCAGAGCAGTGTCAGTCAGCCTTTCGCGGTTGTTTCAGGGTGATCCAGCACTCGTATCAAAGATCCTTCGAGATGTTTCTCACCCTGAGACATTGCTGACCATTAGAGATGTCTCACTGGAGACACAAGAACTGATAGAACCCATTAAAGAGGTGAGAGACGGTTGCACCAGAAGTCTTACCTTTCAAAACATAATAGCAACTGACGAGGCAGTCAGTCACCTTCTAGAGGTTTTGGACGGCTCTCCGGTGTCCTACATCGGACTTGAGGATATTTGTTTAATAGGTCAGGGCTGGTGGGAAAAAGCCAGGACGACACACCTAGAAAACCTGCACACAATACACCTGCGCAACATAGAAATCCAGGGCTTCTTCAAATTTAGCAGCATGATACAGTTATCGTTCCTGTTGAAGCATCTCACCAAGATATCCGTCGTCAACTGCACCGTTTTCGTTATTCCCTGCCTGACCAGCTGTTTTCTTAAAAAGGTGGAGTACTTGGACTTGAGCCAAAACCTCCTATCAGATATCACCATGCGGGAATCCCTATGCAATGGGGACAGCAAGATGCACATCATTAACACGCTCAATGTAAGTCACAACTCGCTGAAATCTCTCCAGCTCATGTCCCACCTGGTCACGAGTCTCGACAGGCTGACATCGCTAGACATGAGCCACAACAACTTTGTAAAGATGCCACAGAGTTGCAGCTGGCCGGCAAGTCTCAGGTTTATGAACCTCTCCACTACAAAACTTCACCGTGTAACTCCATGCCTACCGCTCAGCCTGACCGTGCTGGATTTGAGCCAGAACTTCCTGACAGAGTTCCACCTCCATCTTCCCAACCTTGTGGAACTCTGGCTTACAGGGAACAGGATTATTTCCCTGCCGGAAGGTGGCCACTTCCCCAGCCTACGCACGTTGTTTATTCAAAGCAACACGTTGAACATGTTCAACAAAAGCGACCTGATCGCGTTCCAGTCTCTCCAGGTCTTGGAAGCTGGACATAACAATTTTTTTTGCAGCTGCGATTTCGTAGAATTCTTTAAAGGTTCTATTGACCACTTGATTACCCTGGGGGACGGACATCGCAGCTACATGTGCGACTCTCCGTTCATGTTAAGGGGTCTTACTATCGATAACGCTCAACCGTCAGTCTTTGAGTGCTACATGATCCTGTTAGTATCAGTCATCTGCTCTGTCACCGTCATCGGTGTGATCACCATCGGGGTCACCTGCTACAAATTCCACGTCTTGTGGTATCTACAGATGATGATTGCGTGGTTAAAAGCAAAAAGTAAACCAGCTGTGCAAAATGGCGGCGCAACTTTTCGCTACGATGCTTTCGTATCGTACAGCCAGCACGATGCGGAGTGGGTGGAGGAAATCCTCGTGCCAGAGTTAGAAAGCTCTGAATCTCCGGTCGCTCTGTGTCTGCACCAGCGGGACTTCCTCCCAGGCCGCTGGATCGCCGACAACATCATCGAGTCCATCGAAAGTAGCTATCGGACCCTCTTTGTCCTGTCGGAAAACTTCGTGACGAGCGAGTGGTGCCGATACGAGCTGAACTTTTCGCATTTTCGGATCATCGACGAGCGCAACGATTCGGCCGTCCTGATCCTGCTGGAGCCCATCGCCAAAGAGACGATTCCCAAGCGCTTCTGCAAACTACGCAAAATAATGAACTCCAGGACGTACCTCGAGTGGCCTGAGGACGAAGAAAAGCGAGAGGAATTCTGGCGCAATCTCCGAGCTGCACTTCGAAGGGAGGACCCGTGATGCTGATTCTGATACGTCATGGATCACACCTTCATCAGATTTGAAAAATTATTATCAGGTTTTATTTTGTCTGTAATTAAAGGTTCTGAGTTATGACCGTGGAGAACTCTTACTTGTAAACTTGGTGCATTATTCGCACTTATTTACTGTTAGAGCTCGTTATTCCTCACCTGATGTACAGATTAGACTCAAACCCAGACTTAATCTCTGATTAAATTCTGCTCTCAATAAACACACGCTCTATCTATTTAAGGATCTTCTGCATCGGGGGCTTTCCTTTTTATGCTTAGCTTCCTCATAAAATGGAGAACACACACACATGCACACATCTTATGAGTAATTCTTCAGTTATTCGCTCAATGAAACCTTCCTCATGATGGGTAGATTTGTGCTGTCTTGTTTTAATATGATTTTATATTACAGAAGTGGAAAAATTATTAATAATTCACTTGTGAAAATAAACGCAGCGAGGAATCATTTCACAAATGTCTCTTTTATTTTTTAACACGTCTGCTGTGTTCTGTACGTGTGAAATGCATTTCTCACAGTGATGTTACCTAACCAAGTCACAGGCAGCTCCTTTATCCACACCGCTGCTTAGACAGTTTAGTGCAGATTTAGCCCAGTACATACTGTAGGCATTTGGCCTTTCATTCTCCTGCTAACTTCATTAGCTACCTAGCTTCCGTTAGTTCATATGACGTTAGCACTCGAGCTAAAAAAAACATCCTGAGTGTAAATTATAGACCATAGAGTCACTTTAATACAGTTTTCCTGCAGCAGTGAAATGCTCATATTGTTAAAGCTGTGTGTGTGTGTGTGTGTGTGTGTGTGTGTGTGTGTGTGTGTGTGTGTGTGTGTTAATTAGCAGATTACTGTCATGCTGTGTCCAAAACTGAAGGTTAATTGGGTCATTAGACATTTCTGTATTTTGATGATGATTATGATTATAACAGAGTTAAAACTCATTGTTATTATTATTATTATTATTATTATTATTTTACTAAAATGTGAAGTTAATGAAACTAAAAATTTGAAGTTAATTTTACAGTATGACAAGTACACACAGACTTTTTAGTTCTACATTTATTTATTTATTTGAGACTTTAAACCAAAGATTCTCAAAAACAAATTGAATATTGTGTGGGGGAAAAAATTTAAAGTATTTTACAAAGGCACAGAGTTGACTACGCCACCTGGTGGCCAATAAACTGTGACAAATGAGCTGTGTTGCACAGAATTGTGTCCTGATCATCTCATTACTGTACTATCAGAATCAGGTTTTTTTTTGTCAGTTATGTTGAGACAAACACGAGAAATTTGATTTGAAATTTGCTGTTTGTGGCTCTCAAAGTACAGACCAACATAAAACACTGTACACAATACACAGTAAATACACAACATTAAATAACTACAGATTATTTTTTAAAATAAATTAACAAATAAATAAATAAATAAATAAATAAATAACTGTTTCTGAGTATGTAACAGATGTACATGAAGTGAGTGTGCGGGGTACACCTTTGATAGGGTTCCAATCCATCTCAGGGCACACACACACACACACACACACGCACACCATGGACGAATTGGGAATACAAATGAGCCTAATCTGCATGTCTTTGTACTGTGGGAGGAAACTGGAGCACCTGAAGCAAACTCACCAGGGCATGGGGAGAACATGCAAACTTCACACACACACAGCCTCATCATCATTTAGCACCGCCCGGGCACACCACACAACCCGTGTGCTTTTTGAGTATGTTAATGAAAAATCATCACATTATGATGTCATTCAGTGTGATGTCACTCAGTCTGATGTCACTCAATATGATGTTATTCGCCACTTACGACATAAGTTTAAGGTATGATCACGGCTGAACTGTTTGAGAAATCTCTTCACCTTCTCACGCTGGCACGGTTTGGTGGTGATCATATAAATTCCCTAGGAGGAGTATATGAATATTTCATTGGGTTATGTCTTATTGGGTTTTGCAAACAACACAAAATAAATGACTTCCTGTTGAGTACAGCGGATGACATGCAATGCAAAATTTGTTCAGCTCAATGAGATCTAAATGTGTAGTACTGGGTTTCGCATACTATACATGCAAGTGTGTAGGAGCGATGCAGCAAAATCTCATGTGGTGGCCCTGGGCATGGCCAGCTGCTCGGGCGTCCTAATGGCAGCAGATTCCACCCTGTGTGCTGATTTTGAGCATGTTAAGGGGTCGGATGATAAAAAAAAAGAAAAAGAAAAAAGATTAAATGATCCTTAGAAGAGCAAGAGGGCCCTCTCACATTTTTGACATTATTAAAGCAGCATTATCAGAGCAATGGCAACGACGTTAAAGTCATGTCGTCATCGTGTTGATGTCAAAGTGCTTGGGCCCTAATAATACTAATAATAATAGCTATAATAATAAATAAAAAAAACTACATTTAAAAGTATTAACTAATACTTTTTTGTTGAATTAATTAATAACTATACTGAAGTAATTATTATTACTAAAGTAATTATTATAGGTATTTTATTTCATTCTATATCTTTTTTTTTTCTTTATGATATTTGTACCATGTACCTGCCATGCTTTGTAATTAGCAGTCACTTTTACATTTTTGTCATCAACATGAATACCACAGTGCAGTCGAACTTCAACCTGCTGAAAAAAAAACATGTTGTTATTAATACAAACTAGATTATAAAGGCATTTTAATTTTGGCCAGTAAATCAAAATCAGTAGATCTTACTGATTTACTAGGAGAAGTTATTGCTATGGGAACTTTCACTCATGTGATGAGGAGACAAGAAGGTCAAAAACCAACACACATACACACACACACACACATACACACACAAATTCTTCTTCTCCCACAGAGATCGATGGAAAGTCAAACCCTTTTTATTTCTCTCCTGGAGGTTTTTTTTTTTTTCTGAGCCAGTCAGAAAAAAATGATGGACAGACGGACTGAGTTTCAGATTGTGTGTGGTCAATGACACACACACACACACACACACACACACACA
>JAQMYI010000010.1:22218036-22231258 GCA_030014275.1 Clariallabes melas
CTACAGCACTACTACAATACTACTACAATACTACTACAGCACTACTACAATACTACTACAATACTACTACAGCACTATTACAATACTACTACAATACTACTACAGCACTACTACAGCACTACTACAACACTACTACAGCACTACTACAATACTACTACAGCACTACTACAATACTACTACAGCACTACTACAGCACTACTACAATACTACTACAATACTACTTACTACATGACGTGTGATTTAAACCTTAAGACAGACTTTCTCTTCTCTCTCTGTCTATATATACTGTTTATTTATTTATTAGCGAGATACAATCCTCTAATTATCTACAGTATATGAGAAGCACACACACAGATATTGAATAAAAAATGATTAAACTTTTGAATATTTGATTCCATGTAAAATGAGCATTAAAAACCTTTTGTTCCATTTAAAGGTATCGCAGGTTAAACCCCTCTGTATAACAAATACACTAGAATTTGAAATGCAAATGGTTTATTCAAGTGTTTATAAACGTGTAAAGTTGAAATGATTTAACAGAAGAAGCTGCAGAAATGATTGAGCGGTTAGTGCACACACACACACACACACACACACACACAGTGATCATTCCTATCATTACCACATTAACACTGATTATCAGGTAACTAACCCACCAGGCAAAGAGCCCACGGCCCCCGACCCCGCCTCCAAACTCCCCAGATCCCGATCAGATCGAGCCCCATGGGACGCAGCGGACAAACAAGTCCCATCCACGGAGGACCCGTCCCCAAACCCACAGCACCCAAAGGACCCACTGCCAATGTCCAGGTGCCAAACACCACAGCGCCCCCCTGAAGCCCAGTGGAGCCACACGCCGAGGGGCCAGAGCCACCCCAGGGGCACAGCGGAACCAAAACCTATAGCTGATCGCTGTGTGTGTGTCATAGACATAAAAGAATGAAACAATAAAAAGTCAATAAACCTTCAGGATTCAGTGTTTTTTACTGAAAAATCCACATTTAATTATTTTAATCTTTTATGTATTTATTTTATCTGATGCAAAATGATGATGATGATGATGAAGTTTAGGTCACGTGTGTGTCCTGCATTAAAATAAGTGTGTGCGTGTGCGTTTAGAAAATGAAACCACACAAGAACACACAGACTTATATGACGTCAATTTACAGACACGTATCCATGAACACACACACACACACACACACACACACACAGTAAGCGCTAACGATGCTCTGACTGCTCCAGTTGTGGAATTTGATCATTTTTCATCCTGATTTTCAGAGAGACAGAAACACATGACAAATCGTCCATGCGCTCTGAAACTCACGTCAATACACGTGATTCATAACCTCTGAGTGAAAAAACAGCGCCACATTGAATTATATATCAGTTTCTCCTCTTACGCACACACACACACACACACACACACACACACACACACACAGCGTGGAGCCTCAGACACAGCCTCAAGCCAGTGGAGTAAAACAGAACGAGCTCACACTGCGCGGGACTTTAATCCTGTCCAGGTAGACACACAGAGAGACGCAGGAGACAAATGATGAAACCTGTTCCTGAGCAGAGGAACAAGGCCCCGAGTGAACCCCGCTGACCAGCAGGCCAAGACAAAGTGGCAGCATATGGCCTCCTCCGAAATGTCCACCGGAGACGAGAGCGTCTCGAACGTGGAGGAGGAGGAGGAGGAGGAGGAGGAGGAGAGGTGTGATGAAGGCCTGCTGAAGGTGCAGGATTCACTCTGAGCTCAGTTCTAACAGGCGAGATGTTCCAGGCTCACTGTGTCTCTTACACCTGGTCCCACACACACACACACACACACACACACACTGCGGGTTCTATCAGGATGTGATTTAAACACTGTCTAATCACGGCTGGAGGTTTATTTTACACCAGAAGAAACATTTCACTAAGAGATCTCATGTTATGGAGGTGTGAAGGAGCGGGGCTTCCAGAAGGGGGAGGAGCTCTTAACAACTACATAACTGTCAATCATGCCAGACTTGCATGCTGATTGGTGGAGATGGGGAAAAAAATAAACAGACTCTGTGCATCTACGTTTAAAGGATGAATAGAGCAGCAGATTTATAGTCGGGTTTTTATCTGATTAATATATAAAGTGTATAAATGTTTAGAAAGTCTGCTCTCCTCTTCAATACAGTCGTACACAACCGCTCCATGGACCACCAGGCCATAAAAAAGCCGTGTGTGTGTGTGTGTGTGTGTGTGTGTGTGTGCGGTTGAGCTGAACACAGTGTCTCTCTACAGGTCATCTCTAATGTCTTTTCCAGAAATCTATACACACACAATGAGAGGATTATAGTAGTGCAGTGTGTGTGTGTGTGTGTGTGTGTTTGTGCAGCAGGTAAAAACCTTTAAATTCAACACGTCAAACACTTACACAGTTTTTATAACCTTTAACCGTGAATTTATTTTCAGCTTTATAAGTTTTAGACATCGCTTTATAAATATGAAAAAAAAAAAAAAAATATATATATATATATATATATATATATATATATAAAAACATTTCACTGTACACACACACCTCACTTCTGGAAAAACAAACAGTTTTAAAGCCAGATGTCCTGCAGCAGGTTCCTCAAGATGATCAAAATACAAAACTGAACGTTTTCTTATGAAAAAATTGCAAAAATACTGATGATGATGATTTAAAAGCACACAAGTGTTAAAGTTTATTCATGTTTCTACTCCATTATTATTATTATTATTATTATTATTATTAACACCAATTAATTTGACTTCAGAAGTTCACACTCAGTTAACTAAAAAAAAGTCACGAACAAGTCAACTATAGGAAGTTCTTGAAAAAACTTTATTAATTTTCACACACAACATAAATCTAAAAAAAAAAATGAAAAAAAAAAACATAAATCTAAAATTTTATTTTAAAATAAATGGCAAAAAAAAAAAAAAAAAAAAAAAAATCACGACATTTTGCACATAATAATCCAAAAGCATTTATACACATAAATACTAATAATTTATTTATTCAACGCCGGCATGCTCATATTCTATGGATATTTTACACACGTATATATTTTTAAAAATCAATTCCGAAATTGAACCTGATTTTTTATTTTTTAACTGCATTTCCAGTTCCTACAGAATGTTGTTTAGTGTCAGACCCTGGCTGCCCCCTGCTGGTCATACTACAGAACTACATCTAATTAGGGTTTTATAAAAATGATCCATAAAAAAGTTTATATTAAAAGAACAGACACAACTTTGGGACTCTGTGATTCAATATGAATCAGTGTTTAACCTCCCGAGTGTGTCCTCTGATAATGATTTAGCATCAGGAAATACATCAATCACCCCCCCCCCCCCCCCCCCATGTTACACAGTTCATTTCTCCGTGTGTGATGTGATCCGACCCGTACTGAAACCCGTCGCCGCTCATTGGGAGAACACAATATTTCTTTTCTTCATTCATTTCCTGCAGCAGCGTCGCAACTGTGTCGTGATTTTTCATTTTTAGCCTTTAAGCCATTTAGCTAGCTTTGTAGGTGGGCAGCTAGCTTAAGAGCTAACAGCCCATGTGTTATAAATGCTAAGAGCACGCGCACGCACACACACCTGCTGTTTTGCATGTGAGTGTGAGAGAAAGAGAGAGAGTTTTAAAGACGGGATCTGATGTCTTATATTAAACATTAGACATTGAAGAGAATAATAATAAAGACGTGGTGAAATTACTTCTGGTAGAACTGAGAGATAAAACACACACACACACACACACACACACACACACACACACACACACACACACACACACACACACACGATCAGTTCTCAGTGGCCTCGCACTTGCTCTTGCGCCGAAACAGCCTGGACATGGAGGATCTCTTCTTCTTTTCCTTCTTTATGTCTGTTCACAGGAAGAAAAGGATGTTTATGTTAAAATTAATCTCCAGCACACACGAGTGTTTTTATTCTGTGAACACGTCCACTGTAACGCTGCAGCGGATAAAAGGGTCTAATTCACACCGTACAGCCTTTATTAACATTCAACTGTTTTTATAATATTCCTTTACCTTTATTAAACTTATATAAACACAACCAACTAAATAAATGAGTAAATAATTTTTTATTAAATAAAAATATTTAAATTTTTTTTTAAAAAAGCACATGAACGTGGTTGGGAAAATATTAAATTACTTTAAATAATTCTTAATAATTAGATTTTATAAATGTTCTAAAACATTTCTCAAGCACTTTGTGTATTTAAAAAAATATATTTCATAAACTTTTACATTTGAACTCTGTTAAAGAGAACAATCATTAATCATCATACTTAAATTTGTTTGATTTTAATGATGAAAAATGCATTTTTTTAATGCACATTAAAACATTTAAACTGTGATGTTTTCTTGATTTAATTATAAATTAAATGTTTTTCCTGTGAGGTTTTTCAATACAGTTTGTTAATTTTTCTATAGATTTTTCATTCCCTAAAGCAGAAGTAAAGATTAGCATTAGCGCTATAACTCCGACTGGAAGCGTCTCGGGCGGAGGCGTCTCACTGCGGTGCGAGCGCTCGGGTTTCGGTTTGGAACGTTCGGTCGAAAACCAAAACTGATTAACACTTTTTTTAAATCATGAATTGCAAATGCTTCTGACTTTTGCCCGCGAATTTGGCAGCAGCTTAATTGTCCTGCTGAATTACAGCACGTTAGTTTTTTTTTTGTTTTGTTTTTGTCAGCGTGCATTTCATTTGGCTAAAAAGTGGGCAGGTCACGTGGCGTGGAGCGCCGTCTCCATTAGCGCTTATTACACACAAATGGAACGCAGAACTTCGTGTGTTAGTCACATTTTGGCCTTTTTATAAAAACACTGACACACACACACACACACACACACACACACACACACACACACACACGCTGAAAGTAACATAAATTCTAAATGAAGCAACAGAACACGCTGCGCTCGCGTCTCACACCGACTCAACTTTAAATCACCAAACAATCTTTAACCTGTTTTTATTATAAAAGTTTATATTTTGTATGAATTTGTTCAATATTGTTACTTTCATCACATGACAGGAAGTTGCATCATCTAAACGAAAGAGTTCTCTCACTTATTTACTTTAAAATCACAGCCGTGTAACACACACTGGAGGAAAAAAAAAAAAATTATGATGTAGATCTAAATCTTCAGACTCGTTAATTTAACAATTAATCAGGTAAACAATGGTTTAAACTAAAATATTAAGTATTTTTCACACATTTTTTAATGTTTAAATTATTGCACAGTCGATTAAAAATTTAATCTAGTTAATTACGGTCAGACAGATTAATCACGATTAATCACAATTTTAAAATACTCACATTTACTTGTATTATAAAAACGTGTGATGTTGGAATAAAGAATTGAAACAGATTATAGACTTTTATAAAATCTCGAACATTAACGGTGTAAGAAGGTAAATTATAATCTGTGAGATGATGAACTCCTTACAGCAGTAATAATACTGTGGGTCGGATCTCATCCTATAGCGGTGATCAGGTCCGTTATCTCCTTCCCAACTTGGCTAACGCGTGCTTTGATAAAAACGGTCTTTCTTGTGTGTTTAATGCGTCCAGAGTGAGTGAGTGCAGTTAGCATGTGATCAGTATCACACTGATATTGAGAGTTTAAATAATATAAATAGACTTTTTGAGGAACTGATGACCCCAGACGGGCGACAGACTGAACGTGGTCATTTCACTCAGCTGGATTTGTAACATAAAAATAATAACTATGAAAAATTTAGAAAAAGAAAACTTACAAAAGTTAAATAAATTTAAAAATCTGGAAAAAATGCAAAAATTTTGAATTTGTAAGTATTTCAGTCAGCTGTGTATAAAGGGTTAATTTAC
Source organism: Clariallabes melas (assembly GCA_030014275.1). Lineage (NCBI taxonomy): Eukaryota > Metazoa > Chordata > Actinopteri > Siluriformes > Clariidae > Clariallabes > Clariallabes melas. The sequence continues at coordinate 22,223,931 of JAQMYI010000010.1, forward strand.
GTGTATAAAGGGTTAATTTACGTGTATAAAGGGTTAATTTACGTGTATAAAGGGTTAATTTATGTGTTTGCAAATTTTATGCTAAAATAAAAGATAATATAAAATTTCCCACCGTATCCTGAGATGAAGTTTAACAGTTTAGTGTTTATTTATATATAATATAAAGCATAAAATATAAGTATAAAACTAAATAATAATGTCAGAGTTATCTATATACACACACACACACACCATTAGAATTAGTATAATTTGACAGGTTTTAGTCTCCACTCACCCAGGTTCTGCATCATCTTATTCAGCTGCTCATCCTCCTCTTCCTCCCTGCAGAAACACACAGGAAATGAGTAAAACAACACAGACATAACTTCCTGTCTGAATGGACCACAAACATTTCAAACAAGTTTCTCTTCTTTATCTAAACACAGGCACGTATCCAGATGTATGGAAGGAGTCTCCAGTGTCAGGAGGCCGGTGAGGAATCGACATTCATGATGTTCACTGTGAAGCTGTGAGTGCTGTGGTGGTGTGAGAGGAATGAAACACTCGAGGCCGTGACATTACAGGAGAACATCAGCACTGTGGTGCGAGCAGTAACGCCACCGCAGAGTTGATCATTTACCTGCAAACTGCACAACCGCGAGTGTTTTATCCCAAACATCAGGTGATACCGTAACACTAACACACAGGACTTAGGCACTGCTCCATCACACACACACACACACACACACACACGCACGCACCTCAGTCTGTCGTCATCGAGCCCGTCCACAATCGCATTTCTGTCGTTGACTATTTCCACCAGTTTGGCCATCAGCTCATCTTCTCGATCCTTATCTCGCAAAGTCTTCAGGTGTGCTACACACACACACACACACACACACACACACACACACACACACACAATAAAGTGTTTATTACAGAAAGTATATCTATAAATGATCCTAATCACGTTGCTTTATCCTAAACAATCCTGAATTATATTAAATTCCCAGCATGCTTTGCTCTCGAGTGTTCATTATCATCAGAGTGAAAGCTCTTATTCTGGTGTTTAATTTATGATAAAACTCTGCAGTCCTTCTTCACTTTAATCTATTATACAGTTTCATGGAGTGAAGCCGTTAGCGCTTATTCACTTAACACCTGACACTTCGCACCCGGGCGTCAGGAGCACGGCGAGCCCGCGCCGCTCTAATGGCCACTTCGCTCAACAGACCCTCTCCGTGTTCAGGAACGACTCGCCGCATTCCGTCCTGAACGAGACGCCGGAGCGTATAAATATCCGGAGACGAGGCCGGGGGCGGTATACCTCAGGGGTCGGGTTTATCCAGAAGCGGATGTCATTAGTAAAGCGGTCTCGCTGAAACACACAGCTACAGAGCACACGGGCAGGGAACCGATCAGGAGGTCCCCAAGGCTGTGGGCGGGTCGGTAACTCAGTGAATAATCAGTGGGTCTGTAAGTCAGCATGTCGTTAAGTAAAGATATAATAAACGAGGAAGTAAACGAGTCTGAACCAGGAAGTCATCAGGACAGAACCAGGAAGTAATTCATATCCAGACGTAAGTTTTCATAATGAATTAATTAAATAAATATGTAGATCAGTACGTCACCAGCCCAGGCAGGTAAAGGGGACGGCACGAGCTTCTCAAATATGAAGCCGACGCAGAAGTGCCAACGCGTGCAGTTCCTCGAATGACCACTAGATCCAAAAGTGAATTTCCCATTACAGCAGAAATGAACATGTTTACAGCCTGGTACAAAAACACACGGGTCTGGGCTCCAGGGCTAGATTTCACATTCACGATGCCTGTATAGGGGGTGAATATTTATGCAACTCATCTGATAAAATTATATTAAGCCATAAAATGATGCACAAGGTGTCAACGTGCGAGCTGTCTGCTCTGCATCAATTAGCTAACAAGCTAACTGGAATCGCCGTAGTTTAACACACACAGTGCTGCAGGAGGCGTGTCGCGTACGGACCACCGAGCTCAATCAGACGCGTTAGCATGGAAATTAGCATTAGCCAGGATAGCATTTTAACTAAGCTAGAGCTGAGCTCGTTGGCTTGTAGGTGGTAAGTGAGGTAGAAAGTGTGCAGCCAATCAACAGCCATGCTCTGTTAGCTCCGCCCATTTGCCCATTTATAGTGGGGTGTTGGGGTCCCGCGGCTGGGTGGGGTGTTGGGGTCCCGCGGCTGGGTGGGGTGTTGGGGTCCCGCGGCTGGGTGTTGGTGTTGGTGTGTTTGAGGGCGTGTGGTTTTGTTGGTCAGTAAGTTAATAAACCTGTGAAGTGAAATGATTCGTTACCTGGTTTTTCCATCAGTTTGCGAAGCTCCACCTCAACAGTAGGCTGCTCCTCCTCCAGGTCCTGAGATCTCCCACTGTCACACACACACACACACACACACACACACACACACACACAGTCTGTACAGCCCATGCTCTCGGTCCATGACCGCGTTCGTCAGTAATCTGTTATTAAAGGTGTATTTACATGTAGACCAGCTCGGACTCGCGGCGGATGTAGACCTGCTTACTGCGGATCAGATTAAACCAGTCCACCATCAGGTCGTTAGTTAACACGTCCTCCTGATCCTCTGAGAGAGAGAGAGAGAGACACACACACACACACAGAGAGGAGTGTTAGTGTGTACAGAGTGAGCTTTATGAGCGACTGAACGACGCTGGATTACCATCTGATCTTCAGAGTAAACTGAAAGCGATAGCGTTCCTGTGTTTATTCAGACCCCGAGCTAAAAATAGAGAAATGTTTTTAAAAAGTGAGAGAGTTAGAGTTTGTTATTTCAATTAAACCCATAATGAAATAAACAGTTTCTGAAGATGAAGAAGCGATAATTAATCACAGCGCTCTCGTTAAGAACGTTCTGTACTTCTATTAAAAGCCGCCGGACAGTGACGCCATTAGACACCCGCGATGATCGCCGCTAATGATGCGGCGCGCGAGTCAGGAGGCGATAAAGATAAACAGGAAGTGGAGCTCGGACTCATGTCGCACTACAGGAAGTGTTTGATGAGAAACAGAAGTTCATTAGTGTGATGTCGTGTCGGTGGGGTCGAGAGCCTTCGTATGGCCACGCCCCATGGCCACGCCCCTCTAACGCCCTCGTCTCCTCACCCTCCTCACACTGCCGCAGCTGCTTCTCCAGGGCCACGCCTTCCTTCTCCAGATCATCCAGCTTCATCTCGATCTCCTTCAGCTCCCTCAGGATCTCCGCTTGGGGGATGTAGTCCGGCTGGAACACACACACACACACACACACACACACACAGCAGGACAAAAAATATTCAGTATGAGTACACACAGTGTGTGCGTGTGTGTGTGTGTGTGTGTGTGTGTGCAAGAGAGATTTATTATATTTAATGTAATAATTGTGAAGGTTTCTGAAGCTCTCATCACTGAGGCCGCAGTGCCGCACTGAGCAGGGTCTCCATCACACACACACACACACACACACACAGAGAGGATATAAATACTGCAGAATAAACGCATGTAAAAATAGAGAGAAGAGAAAAAGAGAAAGAGCAAAGAGCAAAACAATGATGTTCAATTAAAACGAAGGAAAAAAACCTCCTGCACTTCTATTCCTGTATATCACACACGAGCATTAAAGATTAAATAAAGTGTGTGATATTGTAGCGCATGTGTGTGTGACATTTACACCATCAAAGTGAAGGTGGAGTCACGTGATGTTTCTTTAGTCTTCATAACTTAAATTCATAACAAAATTATAACGTATTTTTAAACCACGCATCTAAAAACTGTTTGCTTTAATTATTATCTCCAATAAGATTCTCTAATTTATTGATCAGTAAATTAACAGACTGCGGTTGGATTAATACGATACTACAAATCTATGGGGTGTGGAACAGAGCTGGAGCTTCAACATGACGCTAATGTTCAACATCATAAAAACAGCTTTTTAACGAGACGTTCTCACGATGTCACTTCCTGTTGTGATTTACAGAATCTGAATGTTTTAACGTGAGCAGTTTAACAGGTAACGGGTGAGGAAACGCTGGAGACGAGGAATAAACTGAACTGGTATATGAACAGGTATAAACCATCCTGTAGCGAGCGCACAAGATTCAGATACGCATTTATATGGCGTCACATCATCAAACACCACACACGTTAGAACACTTCAATCTTCCTAGTCTCAAACACGCTCATTATACACACACACACACACACACCACCAGCGCGGCCACAAATCATGTGCGTTAGAAACTTTAGAGACGTTTGAGGCGGTAAAACGTTGCAGTTTCTTTATCACCCTACAGGTGGCGCTCTCTGAACTATTCACACAGTTTCATCCCGTGTGTAGGAGTGAATTATTCACCAAGTTTGTTTACAAATAGTAATTCTGGCGGATGACATCACAGAGATACGCGCTGCGCAGTAACAATGTAGCTTTGTGTTTAATTGAATTAAATTTGAAGTTAAACGTTAAACTCTTGTATTTGAAGTTAGTCTGTAGTGTTTAAAAACGGGACACGATGTCTCATGTAGAAGACGTCTGAAGAGACCAGGTGTCTCACCCTCTCACCCCTGACTAATGTACAGATAGAAGAGTTCTGATGAAGACTGAGTATAAAGAATGATTCACACACACACACACACACACACACACACAGTATGAATCCTGTACAGATCTTAAACACACACACACCTTCGAGGGCGTCTGGGTCGTCGCTGATGGAGTGTGTGACGAGCTGCTAATGTTAAACTCTAAAATAAAGAGAGAAAAAATAATCTGTAAACACACACAGTGGAACTACACACACACACACACACTCTCTCTTTCCCCATTGGTTATACTTTATATATACTTTATATATTGGTTATACTTTATATATACTTTATATATTGGTTATACTTTATATACTTTATATAGTTAAAATTGTACTTGTCACACACACACACACACCCCGTGTCATCCGATGAAATGTTTAAACAAAATGATAATGAAGTGAAACCTCCTCTCACACTGGAGACTCCTTCCATAAAGCTCTCTGCTCATTAAAACACCTTCACACACGAACAGTCACACACTACCTGTTTATCACCATGCTCTGTCAATCAGCTGTTACTAAGGCAACGTAACCGACTGGAATATTAATATAAACCTGTTAGAGAGACTTCACTCGACATAAAGAGCGAATATTACAGCCAGTCTCAATATTAACATCAGTTACACAGTCCTCATGTCCTAGTGCTACACACACACACACACACTCCTGTCCTATAGCACCCCCAAGTGGACAACACCATCCTAACAAATTATAATGTGTAATACACTTCACTGCCCCTGGGGGCGCTGCTGTTCCAGGTGTACAGTAATGATAATGGGGGCGGAGATGAATAGATAGAAAGACACTAATTAATCAAATAAAACACAGCAATGTTCATTCTATAAAGGATAAATAACTGTAAGGAAAGTGGAGATGAACAGAAATGAACAATGAAAATGAAACTGCGGTACAATACTGTTTTAAAAACTTAAAGAAAGGGGTGTGGCTTATAGGGGGTGTGGCCAGGCATGGATGGGAGGGGCGTGTTTGAAGAGTGATGTGGCCGAGATGGGGTTTGGATGACAGGGGTGTGGCTAAGTGGGTAGAGGGAGTGGTCACAAGGGGGTGTGGCTTACAGAGAAAGTGGCAGGGGGGGGGGGGGTTGGGGTGTTGAGGGCTTGCACAAAACCCTAGATTTTGACACACAAAAGTTAAACACGCAACATTTAAACATTCAACATTGACTAGCCCTCTCAAACTCTCTTCCTCGTCACAGATGATCAAACGCTGGGGTTCCCTGAAAAACGTTCAAAGTTGGTATTTAGTCCATGTGTACGAAAACACAGAGGGCCGAGTCACGTGGGGGTGGAGTCGCGGTTATGAATTACAGTATGTACGGATCACACACACTCGTCCACAAATCCCGGTTTCTTACCTTTCTCTCCGCCCCGGCCGGGTGTGATGCTGATCTCCACCACGACGCTCGAGGGGAGTTTCCCGCTGCCGCCGCCGCCGCTGTTTGCATGAACAGGAGCAGTAGATGGCGGCGTGGAGCTCTTGTTGGACGACTCCCAGGGCCGAGCGACCGCATTAGACGTCTTGGTGTCGCTCGCCGGAGCGGAGTCCTGAGGGCTTCTGGATCTGACGAGAAGGAAAAAGCAAGAAGCGGCAAAGTGAATGATCTCGCCTCGTCCCTCTGCACCGAGCTGTGGAACACGCGTGGGACGTCCCCTCACCTTTACATCAGGTGGAGGTTTTAAAGAGGACAGGGAAAGAAGAGAAACGGGTGTGGCTAAGCAGAGGCTGGCGGCTCAGATGCGACATGCCGACGGTGACGTGCGGCGTAGCGAGAAGGGCGCGTCAAGGCGAGAGGGAGCGAGAGAGACAGACCATCTGGAGAGTCGACCAATCAAAACACATAGTTAGAACAGAATACAGGAAACACTAGTGTACGTGAATTACTGTATACAGTAAGACTCGGCAGGAGAAAGCAGACAAGACGTAAGAGAGTCACAGGAGAGACCGTACGGAGACGCACGGCGACACCTACTTGGTGTTCTTCTCCACAGGTTTGAGTTGAGATCTCCAGGCTGAAGGAGCTGCGGCGCTCTCTGAAACGGCAAGAGTGGCTCCGTCAGGGGTCAAATATACAGTACACCACCCAGGGGGGCCACACACACACACACACACGGAATATACAGTACACCACCCAGGGGGGCCACACACACACACACACACGGAATTTACAGTACTAGTACAGTATTATTTTATAGATTTAGAATTGGAGCGCTCCGATCGTCCACTAGGGGGTGAAATAGAGCAATAAACTCCACGCCATTAACTCAACCTCTGACCAACTGCTAACGATGTAAATCATCAATTAAAGTAACAATCTGAATTATTTAAAGGGTTTTGTTTCAGGAGGAGTGAACACATACACTCTCACACTTCTGTTCAGATCAGTCCTGCAGTGAGTTTATGAGTAGTTTATTTATTTACAAGATGCTAATAAAATAATTTAAGTTAATTAGTACATAAATTACAAAATTTTATATTGAATATAATAGGTTTATTATTTATTTAATATTGTAGGTTTCTTATTTCGTTAATACTACGTTAATATGTTAGTAAGCGCACAAGTTTGTATATTAGATTAGGGCTGGGCGGTATACCTTTTCATACCGAATACCGGTGTTTTTTTTTTAAAACTATATTGATTTTTCATATACCCCAATACCGGTGAGTGTGTGCGCACAAAGCGTCGGGAACACAGAGCGGTGGAACGTCCCGCCG
>JAQMYI010000010.1:22298844-22309012 GCA_030014275.1 Clariallabes melas
CTCAAACACACACACACACACACACACACACACACACACACACACACACACACACACACACACACACACACTTCACTTTGTCAGACAGGTTCTATTTAAGTGATTTCTTGATTCATCGGGTCTGTAGTAATCAGGACTGAGAGTGGCAAGTGACATTTAACTCAGTGAATTTATTTACTAAATGAATGTATTTACTCCGGTTATCTTTGTGTAATATTAAATTTTGTTTGATGATCTCAATCATTTAAGTGTGACAAGAATAAATAAATAAAAAATATAAAGACATATATAAAAGTCAGAAATTCAGGCAAATAGTTTCTCACTGCTCTGTATTTATGACTTCATTAGCGTATAGAGTTATCTGAGAGTCGAGATATATTATTGTTTAGTTATCTGAGTGTATCGTTATATAAATATATAGTTATATAATATATAATAATATTAAATTATTTGTCACATGTACCTTAAAGCAGAGTGAAATGACTTTTTGCGCATACAGTACACCAGTTAGGAAGCTGGGGTCGGTCAGGACACAGCGCCCCCTGGAGCAGGTAGGGTTAAAGGCCTTGCTCAAGGACACAACAGTGGCACCTCGGTGGTGCTGGGGCTCGAACCCACAACCTTCCGATCGGTAACCCACAACCCGATTGAGCCAGCACTGCCCCTAACTGTACAGTCACATGAGTGTGTAGACGTGATGGTGTATAATTATACGAGTACAGAGTGGTCTGGGTTTTAGGAGTGTATAGTATGTATTAGTGTATATACACAAACTCACTGTGTGTGACTGTGACTGTTAGTGTTACCGTTAACCAGCAGGGTGTCCAACAGAGCTCTACACGCCCAAAGACGATTAATTACTGTGGAACAGCCAGACGTCTACACTTACTGATAGAGACAACTATGATCGTTTAGGAATTATAGTAATGTATTTATAGCCGTGTATTTATAGTCGTGTATTTATAGTCGTGTATTTATAGTCGTGTATTTATAGTCGTGTAAAGCGTATACACACTCAGACACACTCTACAGTCAAAGTCTCCTGTCTGGTGGCTGTGGTTAGTGTCTGTGATGTAGACGGTCAGGGGTTGAGATGTTGGACTGCTGATCAGAAGGTCCCCGGTTCAAACCCCACCTCCAGGTTACCACTGTTGGGCCCTTGAGTGAGGCCCTTAAGCCCCAACTGCTCAGAAGTGAATGAGATAAAAGTTGAAGTTGCTGTAGTGTAGAAGAGGCTGTAATGTAGATGTAGACAGACGGTTCAGGAGTGAAACCTGAGCGTACACCTCACTGTTAGTGACACTGACCTACTAAACAGAGCATCAGCAGGCATCATGACACATAACTTCATCATCATCATCATCATCTGTGCTTAGAGAGTGAAAAGCCCTAACCTGACCCTGATGGTCCCGTGTGGTGTTTAACAGTTTGAGAGTTGTGTTGGCGCTGCTCGGTCTGGTGGGATAACGGCCCAGCACGGTGCTCCTTCAGCAGGTGATGTCTCCTGTAGCGGGGACGTGATCATGACGTAGGCTGTGAAGTTAGCGTGTGACGTAAGCGTGACGGAAGTGACCCGCTCCAGAGTCAGGACCTCAGCCTCTCTCCTCCATAGTTTTTGTTAAATATTTTATGTATAATGTATTTCCTGTAGAGAGAACTTTCTCCCTGAGGCCACACACACACACACACACACACACACACACACACACACACACACACATAGAGTACAGATCACTGTTTCTCCCTCACATCAGATCAGAAGTAGTAAGATGTGGTGTGTGGGTGAGTGCTGAAGCGCTCGGGGACACAAGCTTGACTTCATCTGTTACAAAAAACACGTGCAGTATATATTTCTACAGTATTAAACTGTTAATGTGGCGGCTGGTGAGAATTAGTTGGTCGATGTTGTGTTGTTGTTGTTGTTGTCTGTGCGCCGCTCTGATCTCATACAGAGGAAACGGTTATGGTTATCTTTATCGCTGTTATTATTGTTGTTATTGTTATTGTACAGACGCACCGCTGCCTTAATACATTCACAACTTTTTCTTCTTACAGTGTATTTTTTTTCTCTCCTGTTTTTAAAACCAATTTCTTGCTCGTGCACAGTTTTATTTCCAGCGTCATATTAGTGAGAAGTCAAACTGCTGGAGTCGGCGTCCCAGAATGCAGTGCGGGTTTGTGGCGCGGAGTTAGCGCTGCACCGTATGAGATGATGTTTGATACGAGTGTGAAAGCTGAAGCTTTGGAAGCTGGTGTGTGTGTGTGTGTGTGTGTGTGTGTGTACAGGTGAGAAAGTGAGTAAAACACTGAAGACGAAGAGACGCATGGCATTGTGGGTAAAATACACCACAAAATGACCATTTCAGCTGAGAATTTGATTAAGCCCTAAAGTTCGGCGGCGGTTAAAGCGACGTGCTAATTGTTATTAAAGATGAATATGCGAGCGCCGTCCGGACTTTAAGTCCGATTCCTAATCCTGTTCTTGTTCCGTCTCGGGTCTCTAACCCGGCGAGATTCAGCATTGAGCTCCGTAATTGTGTCTCTCTCAGCCGGAGCTTTTACCAATTAGCGGCGGAGCGCTAGGAGCAGCTGCAGGTGGAGGAGCGGCGCGGGATGAATGGCGCTAACTCTTAATCCCGTCATTAGCGAAGAGCTATTTCATGCCTCCAGCTCGCTGAAATTGCTTTAAAAATCAGCTTTAAGGTGATAAACACATCAACATGGTGCAAAACGAACGGTATAGAACCGTATTAACGAGGGAGAAACCCGTGGCAGCAGGTCAGAGGGAGCGGGCGTGTCCTGAATCCCGACTCGCTAATCAGGGGCTTTAACAGGATTTGGAAGTTTGGAAACACTTAAGTCCTGCATTCTAGAACATTCCTGGAGAAGACGCAGCCTCTCCATCAGTCTTCGCAAAAGAAAAGAAATATTTAAATAAATAAATAAAACAAGAATAAAATGAAAGAGTGGTACGTCACACGAGCGCATGTTAAAGAGACGCGTAAAGTCGACTAGCGGAGCAAACACAATCAGCGCGGCCTGGGAAGCGCTGATAAGCTCGGTAAAGCACTTCAGCTCCGACCGACTGTGTTTCCTGTGCTCGATAAAGCTGGGACTGGCACACAGCTATCGCTGAGGAATCACAGGGAACCGGCGGAGAGCAGGGTTCAGACCGCGCGCGGTGAGACGAGGACCGGCGCTTCTGTAGAAAACGCTTTAATGAGCCGCGATCGGACTCAGAGTTCCTCTCTAACTATCAGAGCTGGAGCTCACAGATAAGACAGATGTCTGTAAAAATGCACAAGACACACGTCCTGGACAATCCTGAGCATGCAGGAGTAAAGCGCAAACTGCACTACACACAGCGCCACCTGCAGGACCAGGAAATACAAACACACACATACACACACAGAGAAGATTCCTCAACAATCCAGGGTGTGTTTCTGTCTCACGCCCCGCCCCGAAAAATGTCCAGAAAAAAAAAATTAGGTTATGAATGAGAGAGAGAGAGAGAAAGAGAGAGAGAAAGAGAGAGAGACCGAGAAAGTGAGAGACACACAGAGAGAGACAAAGAGAGAAAGACAGAGAGAGAGACAGAGAGAAAGACAGAGAGAGAGAGAGAGAGAGACACACACACAGACAGAAAGAGAGAGGGAGTGAGAGATACAGAGAGAGAGAGAGAGAGAGAGACACACAGACAGAGAGAGACAGACACAGAGGGAGACAGACAGAGACAGAGAGAGACAGAGAGAGAGAGAAAGAGAGAGAGACAGAGAGAGAGAGAGAGACACACAGAGAGAGAGAGAGACAGACAGAGAGAGACGTCCCCTGAGTGTCGAGTCTGATGTGTTTTCAGAAAAGCAACAATTCAGCCTTTGAAGATAATTTCATTATAGACGTAATGTCTTTCTGTCTCTCCTCTTTCACGACGTTCTATAAGGTGTGATGGAATAACCCACCTCAGGTTATGCTGTTACAGGAAATTAATCAACCGTGAGGAAGTGTGATGAACCAAAGTCCCTCGTTTGTAATAACCTGGTCCTCGGGGCAGTGGAGCTCAGGGTGTTAAGGCTCTGGGCTCCTGATCAGAAGGTTGAGGGTTCGAGCCCCGCCTCCACCAGGCTGTTGGGGCCGTGATCAAAGTCCTTAACCCTGTCTGCTCCAGGGGGCGCTGTATCATGACTGACCCTGCGCTCTGACCCCAGGGATTTGTAACGTGTATGTAATAAGTGTTTTATTCCACTTGAACCACAGCAGAACAAACATGTTGTATCTGGTAATTAATGACACTAAATGTAGTTTTTATCTGTTTATAATTACACTAACGTTATAGAGCTGCTGTCTCTCTTTATTCTCTCGTTAGAACTTAATTATACAGCCACGTGCACGCGGCTCAGCTTACACTCTCGCACTGGAGACTCCTTCAATACACACCAGTTTAACAGAATAACAGGGACACACATTAGTTAATCTGTTCTTTATTACTGAACAATAAACAAGCTGTTACTATGGAAACAGTAAAATATGACATCTATAACAAGCACATTGATATAAACCTGCCCTACAGTCAGAGCTGCTGTTCTGGAGAACTAATCAACACCTTCTGATCAGTCAGGAAGCGGCGCAAAGCGATGTGTGTAATAACACTGGGGTAATAACGCAGAGCGTTGTCTCAGCGCAGTGTGTGTGTGTGTGTGTGTGTGTGTGTGTGTGTGTGTGTGTGTGTGTGTGTGTGTGTGAGCTTCTGACTCCTGAGTGCTGGAGAATCAGGTCTCAGGAGCACCGGAGTCTCAGAGGGACTCACCGGAGGGTTAGATGTAGAGCACAAAGGACCGCCGTCCACTCGCGCTCTTTCATCCGGTCAGAACCTGGAGAAAATCATCTCATCTCCATCTCTTCTCATCTCATCTACATCTCATCTCATATCATCTACATCTCATCTCATCTCATCTACATCTCATCTCATCTACATCTCATCTACATCTCATCTACATCTCATCTACATCTCATCTCATCTACATCTCCATCTCATCTACATCTCATCTACATCTCATCTACATCTCATCTCATCTACATCTCATCTCATCTCATCTCATCTACATCTCCATCTCATCTCATCTCAACAGATGAAAACAGATAACAGACCCACTACATTATTCTCTCTCTATCACTGTGTCAGTGTTCAGCCAAAACTTAACCTAAGAAATAAAACTTACATTTTGTTTGTTTATTTCAAAGTCCTGTTACTTTCTTCTTCTTCTTCTTTTTTTTTTTTTTTACATTTTCTCCTGTTTTTCATTTTCCTGCACAATGGATTCTAATAAAACTTGTAGAGAGCCATCATCACCTGGAGGTCTAAAAGTCCATCTGAGTAACGAGCTCCCGGGAGAGAAAGTGAGACAGAGAGAGAGAGAGAGACAGACAGAGAGAGAAAGTGAGGTTTTGAGGTTTAAAACTCACTTTATTATAACAAATTAAGGAACGGGACTATTTTAAATGTTTCATTTTATATACAGTATATACACATACACATTCACTCATTTATATTATATATACATATACACATATACATACACACACACATACATGCACACATACTGTATATCATACATACACACACACACAATATATTAACATATTTACATTCTTTTTCTTTAAGGAATAACCCCGTGACCCTCCACCCCACCACCAACCCCACTGTGACCCTCCACCCCACCACCAACCCCACTGTGACCCTTCACCCCACCACCAACCCCACTGTGACCCTTCACCCCACCACCAACCCCAACTTCTTTATAACTTCAGTCCCCCTGTTACGTTTCCTGGTCTGGTTTATTTATGAGTGTGTTGTTGTGTTTATTGTGTTACTCTGTCCCCAGCTACTCTCACTGTCCATGTCCTGTGTTTTCTCTCCTTACTGTGAGCAGGTTTCAGTTTCTTGTTGGCTGATGTGAGATTTTTTTACTGTTTCTCATAAACAGTTTGTTGACCACTTGTCTCTTTTTTCTTTCGGTTGTAAGAATTGGTTCATTTGTTCCTCGACATCTTCTTGCGGTTCTGCCTGTGTGTGTGTGTGTGTGGTGCTGCATCCTGCTTCTTCTGTCTCCTGTGTTGTGATGTTCAGAGTTTGGCTGCAGGTTTTCTGTTTGCTGATGTGTTCTGTGTTGGACGTCTCGTCTCTTCTTCTCCTGGGTTTAACTGTAATGTTGTCTTTGGGTGTCGGTGTGCAGGTTTGAGGCTCCTGTGCGTCTCCGGTGCCGACGTTAGGGGCGTGGTCAGTGTTATGGGGCGGGGTCAGCGCTGACTGCTGTACACGCGTCGTCGGGGTCTTTAATCATGCCGGGTGCGGTGTGTGTGTCTGTGGTGGCGGTGTGTGTAGGACTGACCTCGGCGAGTGCTGACTCGGGTGTTTCACCAGAATGAATGAACAGTAAAGTGGTGATGAGGACAGAGATGGACTTTAACTCCACTAACATCAGCTGCACGTCACCACATTACAGTTATTTTAGTTTTTACATCTTCAGTTCTTTTTTTAATTATTTTTGGTGCTTTTTCGAATGATATATTGTTATTGTTATTGTTCTTTGATGTGACTGTTATTAATTAACTGCATGAATATCACTGACCTGCTTTATTCATTAATCTACACTTTGTTTTATTACATTTATGTTTCTTTAAGGCTTAAATTTTTGTTCTGTTTAATAGCAATTATCAGGAAATCTTTACAACTTTTAATGGATTTTTTGTGTTGATAGTTTTTATTTATTTATTTATTTATTCATGTGCTCTTCTGTTAGAGAAACATTTAAGTTCACAGAACACACCGTTTCCTAGAGGACACTGTTTCCTAGAAGACACCGTGGCGTGGTGTATAAACATGACCACCCCAGACCTTCGTCCTTCAGCATCATCACCTCTCCTGCGCTCTAATGACACACACACACACACACCTGTCTCAGTCTATTTCCCTTATAGATCATCACTCACAGACGTACAGACGTCTTAAAAACGTCTGCACCGTTCAGATGTTCTACTGCGGCTGAGAGTCTCATCACCGCACCGTCTTCTGTCAATCACTCTTACACATTCATACACCAGGAATTTCAGCACAAGTCCCTCTGTGTGTGTGTGTGTGTGTGTCATTAGAGCGCAGGAGAGGTGATGATGCTGAAGGACGGAGGTCTGGGGTGGTCATGTTTATACACCACGCCACGGTGTCTTCTAGGAAACGGTGTCTTCTAGGAAACGGTGTCTTCTGTGAACACGTGTGTGTGTGTTAGGCGTTCCTGAGCCTTGTGACTGTCACCAGTTTGTTCTGGTTTGACTTTGGGCCTCCGCACTGTTGGTTGTGTGCACTGGGTCTGACTGAGTGCTGATGGAGAAGCGTCCCGGATTTGTCTGGATTTTTCTGGATTTGTTTGCACGTGTGTCGTCTCCCATGTGTTAGTCCTGACATAAAACATGGAGAAAATAAAAAGAGCAGGAATGACTGGGTTTAGATCAGATTATCACACGGGTCAATAAGTTATACAAATAGATGTACAGTATGTACAGTATAAATAAATATATATATATAGACGTGATCCTGAGTGAGTGAAGGTAATGAAGTGTGACGTTAATTAGAGATTATAACCACACTGTGTGTGTGTGTGTGTGTGTGTGTGTGTGTGTGTGTGTGTGTGTGTGGTCATCAGTCTCTGTTCCTCCGCAGTGATGTTCGTCTCTCCGTGCTGCAGTGAGACTTGTCTGTCCTCACACGTTCCCTGCAGGTTGATTCTCACACGTCTCTGTATTTGAAGTGTAAATGCGCCGCGCCGTACCGAGAGCTGAAAGACGAAGCCACGCCCCCCGCGTTAACTCTGACACGCCGCTCTGAATCATTTATTATAGATCTGAATAAAGTCAGCTGTTTAACATGGATTTCATTTGTATTTCATGATATTCAGACCAGAGGGAGAGAGAGAAGAGGACGAGTGTGTCACCGGAGTAAACAGACCGTGTGTGTGTGTGTGTGTGTGTGTGTGTGTGTGTGTGTGTGTGTGTGTGTGTGTCGTGTTCACGCAGTCTGTTATGGACGCCGCCGCTGCCGCCGGTGCTGATTCCCCTCCCTCACTGCTCAGGTCAGATCCATTCAGCCGAAAAACAAACAGATATTGGGTTCATTTGAATGTAAATCGTATGGATTTGTTTAGTGTGTGTGTGTGTGTGTGTGTGTGTGTGTGTGTGTGTGTGTGTCAGAGTTTGTATTTTCTGTTCATTCCATCAGAGAAAAGTGTTTCTGTTCCCGTGGGAGAGGAGGGCAGGAATTTAATAACAGTTTAACTAGGTTTCTGTGAGTGCAGTCACCATCTTCATCATCATCATCATCATCATCCACACCATCACAATCACCAGCACCAGACAACACCAGACACCATCATCATCACAATCACCATCATCATCATCACCATTACCACCATCACCCCATCTTCATCACCAATATCACCAGATCATCATCACAATCACCATCATCTTCATCACCATCTTCATCATCATCATCATCATCATCACCATTACCACCATCACCCCATCTTCATCACCATCATCATCATCACCCCATCTTCATCACCAATATCACCAGATCATCACAATCACCATCATCTTCATCACCATCTTCATCACCATTACCACCATCACCCCATCTTCATCACAATCACCATCATCTTCATCACCATCTTCATCATCATCATCACCATTACCACCATCACCCCATCTTCATCACCATCATCATCATCATCATCACCCCATCTTTATCACCAATATCACCAGATCATCATCACAATCACCATCATCTTCATCACCATCATCTTCATCACCATCATCATCATCCACACATCACAATCACCACAACCAGACTCACCATCACCATCATCATCACAATCACCATCATCACCATTACCACCATCACCCCATCATCGTCACAATCACCACCACCATCATCATCATCATCATCACAATGACCACCATCACCCCATCTTCATCACCAATATCACCAGATCATCATCACAATCACCATCATCTTCATCATCATCATCATCACCACCACCAGACTCACCATCATCATCACCATCATCATCACCATTACCACCATCACCCCATCTTCATCACCAATTTCACCAGATCATCACAATCACCATCATCTTCATCACCATCTTCATCATCATCATCATCACAATCACCACCACCAGACTCACCATCACCATCATCATCACAATGACCACCACCATCACCCCATCATCGTCACAATCACCATCATCATCACCATCACCAACTTCATCGCCATCATCATCATCACCATTACCACCATCACCATCTTCATCATCATCATCATCATCATCATCACCCCATCTTCATCACCAATATATCTAGGTCATCATCACAATCACCATCATCTTCATCACCACCACCATCACCCCGTCTTCATCACAATCACCTTCATTACCACCATTATCACTACCACAACCATCTTCATCACCACCACCAACATCATTATTATCACCATCATCTTCATCACCACCATCACAATCACCATTATTATCACCATCATCTTCATCATCTTCATCATTCCATTCAAGTCAGTTTTATTTCTATGGCACTTTTAACAAAAGTCAGTGTCTCAAACCACCTTTACAGATTCTAAAGAAAATTACTGAAGTGTGTATGAGATGTGAGTGTGTGTGAATCAGAATGATCAGATCGTCCCTGATGAACGAGCCGAGTGCGACGGTGCTGAGGGAAAAACTCCCTGAGATGGTAATTGGAAGAAACCTGGAGAGGAACCAGACTGAACAGGGAACCCATCCTCATCTGGGTGATGTTTAGAAAAGAATTTCTAAAAAGCTCTAATAAATGTATTAGAGAGAATAAAGCGAGGTGAGGGAAGAGGAGTGTTTATAGCTGCTGTAGTGTGAGTGAGAACCTGTCCTGTGGACGATCCACAACTTTAACTGTAACTATAAACAAATAAAAAGGATGATGTGTTGTTCAGTAGTAATTATATACAACAGTTAGTCCTGAGCGAGTAATCTGATTGGTCGAGAGGCGTTATTCCCCGAGTGCTGATAACAGACAGTAACAGCACTGTGAGGTGTAACTCTATGTATGAGTGGGCGTGTCCCAGGTGTTGTCC
>JAQMYI010000010.1:22344294-22359200 GCA_030014275.1 Clariallabes melas
CGGGGGTATAAATAAACAATCTTCATGTCTTTATATAATCAGATGTGGTGCTTTGTGGTGGACCATCTGATAACTGAAATAATCACTCAATTCATCTCCATTGAATTTCAAGGAACACAAATAAATAAATAAATAAATAAATAAATTCTTGGAAATCTTGTCAAGTGTTTGTTGGCATTATTTAAGGAAACATATTTTAAGAAACGAAATCTAACTTTATCTTCATAAAAAAAAGATAATAAAGCAATATTATGAGCAATAAGGAGCTAAAATAGAGGTGTGTATAAAGTCCCTGCAGATCTAACAGAGTGCTCTCCTTATTTTAACAAATATTGCTTAAAAAAAAAAAATAAAATTTAATGTAAGACAAAGGGACTAGTTTTTGTGAGCTGTTTAATGAGTTTTCTAAACATTGTAAAAGGTATAAATTCCTGAAATCAGCTCATTTAGAGACTTACAGCTACACTATATCTAGCTCACATAAGTGTGTTTATTTTTTGTAATAACCAGAAGATGCTGAAATTTGGCCATTTGTGTCTAGTTTTAAGCTCATTACAGACTTTAAATGGCTGGACTTTTATCCCAGGGTTTGGAATTCTAGCCAGGTCGAATTAGCTCCGCCTATTTTTTCAAATGCTGTATAATAATATTTGGCAGTAGGTTTTCCAGTAGAGCTGTTTACGGTTAGTACAGTAGATTATTGTGGTCAGTGATGCTGAGAAACACCTGCAGTGAGACCGAGCCGAGATCAGAGGGCAGGAGGAGCTTATTTACCACTTTAGTCCTGTAGGTTCAGGGTGAAGTCCTGTAGGTTCAGGGTGAAGTACTGTAGGTTCAGGGTGAAGTCCTGTAGGTTCAGGGTGAAGTCCTGTAGGTTCAGGGTGAAGTCCTGTAGGTTCAGGGTGAAGTACTGTAGGTTCAGGGTGAAGTACTGTAGGTTCAGGGTGGAGTCCTGTAGGTTCAGGGTGGAGTCCTGTAGGTTCAGGGTAAAGTCCTGTAGGTTCAGGGTGAAGTCCTGTAGGTTCAGGGTGAAGTACTGTAGGTTCAGGGTGAAGTCCTGTACTGTACATGTATTGATTTCAATGAGAAAATCCTTTAATTCTAAAGACTGTAATTACTCGCTTATGAGTTGGTTATTTCCTACATTACTAGTAAATAGAATATTTACTGCATTATTATTTGTATTATTATCGATCTGACACTCACTGATGCTCCACACACTTGGTTGTTGTTTTGCTGCTTTGGTGGCTGATTAATTCCTGAGTAACTCTGGTACTTTATTAAATAGAAGTTTCGAAATTAGAGTGCTCTTATTTAAAATGCGAGTGCGGTCATTAAACCAGGGCTTCAGAGCTTTATACTTTATAATTATTTTTCTTTTAAGCGAGGCGACGATATCTGGCGTGGCGGGAAACAAAGACTCGGAGCTTTCAGCCACTTAATGGAGCGGTGCAGGGTCGGAGAACCACGCGGCCACGCTTCAATTAATCTGAGCAACTCTTAATAAAGATGAATGCACAGCTTATTTAATGACTCACACAAAGCTGAGCTCCAATATTATGTGTAAGACATCATTTAAATAAAATCAGGAAGTGATCTGAAATACATGATTTATGTATACCTTCTAATGGAAAAGAATGACATGATAAATGGCTTCACACTTTTAATACAAAACCGCACGCAAACCAATTCAGGTTTATTTGTATAGCACTTAAAGCAATGAACAAAGTTCTCACCAAGCAGTTTTACAGAAATATATCATCAGAAGAGAGAGAGAGAGAGAGAGAGAGAGAGACTAGCCAAGTGAATAGACTCAACCATGCTAGAATAGGCTTAAGTCAGACTCATCAGGTCACATGACCTTTTTCAATCACTACTGTTAAGTGATTTTCTTATGGATACACACCTGAGGCAGTGGTGGCAGTGAGTTATTGATCAGAAGGTTGGTGGTTCGAGCCCCTGTTCCACCAGGTTCTTGCTGTTGGGCCCTTGAGTGAGGCCCTTAACCCTATCTGCTCCGGAACACTGTATGAGGGCTGACCCTGCGCTCTGACCCCAGCTATGCTAATGTTTATGTGATAAATAAAGGCTTAACTTAACTTTAGTCCCAGTCCTGTGAGTTCTCATCACATTATATATGTGTGTGTGTGTGTGTGTGTGTGTGTGTGTAAATGCTCTTATTTTCAGTATTAAACACAGCTCTGAGTTTTACTGTAGGTTTATCCCGGGTTTGAGCTTGAATCCTTTACTGTACACTGATTTCTCGTTATATTATTAAAGCATGTCTTGTGTGTTAATGTACAGGTGTAATCAGTATAATATCAGTGGCTCGCTGCTCATGGAGTCGCCGCTCTAACAGTCGAAGCACAACAATTAAATCAACCTGCACTTAGCAAAGATACGCTAATCATTATTTCAGAGACAAGCAAAATTGGCAGGTTTTTCCCCAGCGCGTGGTTTTGTTCCTCGCTGCGCGGCTGCCAATCCTGATAATTCACAGGAATGAACCATATCATTTAGAAACGTCGAGAAGCACAAACAGCTCAGGCTGTCGCAGCACCGACACCAACACCAAGGATTAATGATCTCACTGCTCGATCTCTTATTATTTGAAGAGACCCGAGTGCGTCCTGGACCTTCTGTACACCAGCGTTTTTACATCCAGATGTTGTAGGAACTGGATGTTTTGTGCTCATTTCTGCTCGTCTTCATCGTCTCCTCTTTGGCTGTTTCTCAGACGTTTCTCTGTTGATCCAGTGAGTGAGAACTGAAGCTCAACACTACAGTACCCTGTGCTGGGTGTTCTCTCACTCCCGCTGCCCCTGACTGGTGCTGACTGGCTGAAAGTGGGTTTTTTGCCGTTCGTGTAGAACAGGATGTTCACGTCCCGGTTCTCAGACTCTGGATCGATTGGGATTCAAACAGAAAGTAGACAGAATTTGTACAGTTCATCAACCTCAGCTACATCACTCGAGTTTATAATTGTCTAGGGAGATCATTCCTAAAACATGGAACTGTTGTTTATATAAGGGGCGTTCACGTCAAACTGGGACTTTCTGTAATTTCTGCAGAAAAAAGTGACGATGCTGGTCGAGGTGTCTCACTGCACCCGTTCACATGAACATTCAGCGAGTGGAACGCCTGACACACTCATTCACCAACACCACTCACACATCACAGGAACTCGGCTGGGAGTTATGGCCACGCCCCCCCCCATACAGTCCTGACCTCGCTCCAGGACATTTCCATTAAAGGAGTTCCTGGGAGGCCGGCGTCTCAGACATGAAGCAGGCTTTCTGATCAGAAAACGTTCTACCTTGATGGTGTCCAAGCTCTAGAGAGACACTGTGATAAGAGCATCAGTGTATCAGGGGATTATATAGAGACATAAAGGGAGTGTTTACTCTCAGGACTGTGTTCTGTTATTCTGAACAATCAAAAGTCCCACTTTGATGCCCCTCATAGTTGACAACATTCTTCACCTAGTAATTTTTTACTCAGCTACATTGCTGAGAGATGAGTAAAGTCTAATCAGTCACTTACGCTATGTTTTTTGCTTCTTTTTATGATGTGTGTTTAAGAACAGTGATAAATAAGTACCGTGAACATTTTAAAATGAATGAAATGATTATTCTGCCGACCTCAGCAGAGAGACGTGTCCTGTGCACAGTGTACAGTCTGTATGCCGTTCCAGCTCTACATCTTCTTTGTGAATTCTTTCAGAAATATGGTATAAACATGTTTTTATCTTGATGTACAGTGAGACAGTGTTTGGTTGGTACTGCAACAATCCGCAGCGAACAGACAAAAGATTAACAGAACAACACACGGCCCTGGCTATTCAAACACACACACACACACACACGCTGCTCATTACTAAACCTGTACTTGTGTTCCGTTCCATCCCGTCATGAAACACTGCACTTATTACTTTATCTCTCTGTGCTTCTAAATGTGGTTTTGTTTTCAGTGTTCTTTTCCTTCACTTTGGGTCGTGCAGTAACTCCGAGTTTGCCTTCATTAACTAGAATATAAGCACAATAATGGGAATGTGTGCATAATGTGTGTAGAGCTAAGCGCTTTCGCTGTGTGCTGTAAGACGGTAATTGGCCTCCGTGTGCTGCGGGAGCGTCTCATTCTGTCTCATCTGGCCTATTTTTGGCCGAGAGCACGGAGACATCCAGAATGCCGGTATTCTGTAGGTTAAAGTGTAAAGTCAGCTAAACAACCATTGTCTAAAATCTAACTTTAAAATCACATGCATGTGCAGGATTTCTCTTACACACACTAACCTTCTGCTTGGACGTCAGACAGAAGTGCAGGAGTTCAGAGTTTGACATCAGGCTTGGCGGGGTACACTGTACCTCCACCATGTCTTCCTTGGAGACGAAACAGCTTTAGGATACAGTAGGTCCACTGGATGTGATTAGAATAAGACTATGTCTTTTAATGGAAGTGTTAAAGCCCTCAGAGGAAAGCGCTTTCTGCCCTCTTCTGCATACACGACCTGGAATATGATTGACAGGACAGTAAGAGTGAAGCCCCTCCCACACAGAGAGCACAGCCAGAAAAAAAATGCATGATTCTGATTGGTTGATTCTGTTTCTCACCATAACAACCAATAAAATGTCATTAAACAAGTTAATAGACAAACGAATCCTAATGATGGAGTTATTAAGCAAATGATATTGAACGTTTATAAAAAAAAATTGCACCATTAATTTTATTTAATTAAGTTTTATATAGTTAATACATTATTTATGTAGTGATTTTTCACAATGGTCATTGTCACAAAGCGGCTTTAAAGAATCCAAAACATAGAAATGAGTTTGAAACCGTTACTGCGGAAGAGTTTTGTATGACATTTATTCTGTTCTGTATGTGTGTGTGTTGACCAATTTGTCATTTTTAATATTTCAGAGAGGGGCGGGGATCAAATCTGAAACCCCTCCCATCTACGCCTCTGGTAAATTATGTCACGTCTCATGATCGTTATCTTGTGTTTTTTTCAGGGTCCGGATGATGGACATGGCGCGTACAAACCAGCAGTTGTTCACCAGCACTTTCGGAAGCATCACAGTGGTTGTGCACCTGGCCATCATTGTCACAAGTGAAAACTCCACTGAGGCGCCCAACGTCCTCCTCCAAATCATCAAACATTCTTGTTAAAGGACAGTCCAGATCAGCTCTGCTGCTGACACGCTTTAAAGTGAACATCACAGGTGTGGCTGGATTGCAAGAGCAGACACCTGTCTGTGATTTTTTTCTCCCAGAGGGTGGAGCTGTGCTACTAACTGTATGAGCCATGAGGGAAACACACGTGGCCAAGTCACCTGGGTCGAGTGGAGATGTTAGAGGAATAGTGACCAGTGCCTTACTCTGGTGGACCCTGACTGCTTTCTTTTTATCGTTCTCACAGATGCCAGTGGTCCAAGCTGACTGCTGGCTAATCGAAGGAGAGAAGGGGTTCGTGTGGCTGGCAATCTGCAGCCAGAACCAGCCACCATATGAAGCAATTCCACTACATATCAACAGCACTATCGTTGACCTACGGCTCAATGAAAACAAGATTCGGACCATCCATTTTTCTGCTCTGAGTCGCTTCAGCAACCTCACCTACCTGAACTTGACAAAGAACGACATCTCCTACATAGAAGACGGGGCTTTCTCAGCTCAGTTTAATTTGCAAGTATTACAAATTGGTTTTAACAAGCTAAGAAACCTAACGGAAGGTATGCTACGAGGCTTGGGGCGTCTGCAGTACCTCTACCTTCAAGCTAACCTGATTGAGAGTGTCTCACCTAATGCTTTCTGGGAGTGTCCCGCGATTGAGAATATCGACCTCTCCATGAACAGGCTTCAGCAGTTGGATGGAAACACGTTTCGTGGCCTATCCAAGCTAACAACGTGCGAGCTCTACTCAAACCCATTCACATGCTCCTGCGAGCTACTTGGATTCCTGCGCTGGCTAGTAGCGTTCCCTAACAGGACAAGTGAGAGGATGGTATGTGACACTCCAGCTGGCTTTTCTGGCTATAGTCTCTTAAGTCAAAATCCAAGGATGCCAACGTACCGGAATGCTTTCCATGCGCTCTCTACGGTCTGCACAGATGACAATGTGACTCCGTACCTGCTCGGATCTTCAGACGGCGGCACCCCCACACTCCTGCCGGATCTGAGCCCTTGTGGATTGGACGACTGCCCTTCAGGGACACCTCCAGACGAGCCTATCAGCATCAGTCCGACATATTTTGACCCAGATGCCCGTCCAATCATGAAGCTTAAAGAGGTGACACACACAAGTGCTGTTATCACAATCCAAATACCAAACCCTTTTCGAAAGATGTATATTCTTGTCCTTTACAACAACAGCTTCTTTACAGATATACAGAACCTAAAAAGCCAAAGGGAAGAGATTGAGTTGAACAACCTTAAATCCCATACAAACTATACATACTGTGTTGCCTCCATACGCAATTCTCTAAGATATAACCACACATGCTTGACGATCTCCACTGTTACAAGGACAATGAGAGAGCATGTCCCGAATGACTCGACAGCTACACACTACATCATGACCATACTGGGTTGCTTCTTTGGAATGGTCATCATATTGGGCGTGGTGTATCACTGCCTGAGAAAACGAAAGCAAGAAGAGGAATCAAAGAGCAAGAAGCTTGAAAAGATGAAAAGGAATTTGATCGAGATGAAATATGGGGCTGAACTGGAAGGTGGGACTATTTCACAGCTATCACAGAAACAAATGATGTCTTCTGTTGAGGCCATGCAAAGGATGCCGTATTTACCCACTGCCACTGAGAAAGACCCATATAAGGTACAAGAACTGTCCGGAACACCCAAAGTGACGAAAGGGAACTATATAGAAGTAAGGTCAGACCAGTCAGATCGCATCGAATGCGGCATTCCAGCATCTGAGAACAGCCAAGGATCTGTGGCAGAAATATCCACAATAGCCAAGGAAGTGGACAAAGTCAATCAGATTATTAACAATTGCATTGATGCTCTTAAATCTGAATCGGCATCCTTCCAGGCGGTAAAATCTGGAGCCGTCTCCACTGCTGAGCCTCAGCTGGTCCTACTGTCTGATCACCCACCAGGCAAGTCTGGTCTTCTGTCACCAGTCTATAAAGGAGGTTACCACCACCCGTTACAGCGGCATCACAGTATGGAAGCACCACTTAAGCGTGCCAGCACTTCATCTAGTGGTTCTCTGCGCAGCCCTCGATCCTTCCGTTCAGACGGAGCCTATCGATCCGAGTCCAAGTACATTGAGAAAAGTTCTCTGGATGAGTCCGGGATTCTGACAGTCACCCCAACTTCTGCGATACTCAAGTCGGAGGCGGAGAGAATGCGACACTACACGGAGCACCGGCACTCGTACCCCGGCCCGCACCACATGGAGGAGCAGTTGGAGGTTTCTGCAAGCCGGAAGTCGTCCATCTTGGAGCCGCTAACACGCTCTCGGGCACACGAGCTGTCGTATTCACAGCTTTCGCCACAGTACCACAATCTCAGTGGTTACTCCAGTCCGGAGTACACCTGCCGGCCATCGCTAAGTCTGTGGGAACGGTTCAAACTCCACCGCAAACGGCACAGGGATGAAGAGGAGTACATGGCTGCTGGTCACGCGTTACGGAGAAAAGTACAGTTTGCTAAAGATGAGGACCTCCACGATATCCTCGACTACTGGAAGGGTGTGTCTGCCCAACAGAAATTATGATCGCTTATTTTATTTTAGTGTTTATTTAAAAAGTGGCTAAATAAACCACAGTTCACTCTCTGGACCAAATAAAGCCAGTCTTCATTAAAACTGCAGTAAGTAACTTTGGACGTGGATAAAATAAATAAATAAATAAATACAAAATCACTGCGAGCAAACTCAGCAAAGAAATCAGTGGTGATTTAATCAATCCTGAAATTATCAAATCTTTTCCTTTGCTCAAAAAGTGTCCTCTGATGATGATGATAGCTACCTGCGAAGTCAAACCAGTCGACAGAAATAAACTAACTGGGTAAGAAACCATGAGATTGGCTAATTGCGTAGCGGTAGAATTATAACACGGACAATGATAAGAATATTAACCAGATATTTACGTTGTGGAAATAAAACACCACTAATGAGGTAGCAAACTCACAATGCAACACAGCTAGCTAGCACGCTAACTTATAAGGGTTAAATTACGGCGCCCTCATGACCTTTAAAAAGGGAAGCCAAGATTCTTCCTCGTTGTGGAAATTCTAGCGAACATGAGCCGGTTGTGACCGGTCGTGTGTTTTAGCTAGCTTTAACTATTACTGACGATTATTGACTTGAGGCTAGTGCGTACGTTCGTATTTTATCACCGTTTTTATACCCAGAGTCTCTGAGACAGAACTCGAGCGAGTTGCAGCAGTGTAAGAACAACAAGATTTTAGTGTGGATGTTTCTCGAACGCAAAACAAAGTTACTTACTGCAGCTTTAAATAGAAACTCACTCATTTTTGGAGTTAGAGTAGCTTAGATATGATAAAATCGCTAGCTATTTTTGCTATTTGACAATAAAACATGACACATTAGATCTTACGGGGAGGAATAAAAAGTAATAGATGACTTTTAACAGTATTAACCTCAAATGAAAGCATTTTTATATATCAGTAATTATAAAAGTAATTATAGGGTATTATATATTGTCTAATTCTTATTACTACCATCGTCATCATCTTCATCTTCATCATCACCATCTGATCATTACTGTTATTATTAAGACGATTCTTATTGATTACTATAATTACTCTTTGGTTATCGCATGGCCGTGTCCTGTGACAGTATATTGACTGTTGTGCACTCGGATCAAAGAACTTTTAATCCAAACGTCTGCCGAATACTGTTTCACGTACGAGTTCGAAGAAAAAACAACAACAAACAAACAAAAAACAAAACTGTGCTACTTTTTTTTCCCAATGGTTCGAACGGACTGCTGCAGAGTTCTCCATCTTTTCACGGGAATCTGTATCGGGAAAAAACGAAGCAAAACAAAAAGTTCTCCAGTTGCTATAGAAGCACACGTGTTGGCTTTTACAACAAAACCACAACTTTACAAAGAAAACTGCTTCTGTTCTCGCTCTTTTTGTAAAGTTTATGTTTAAAGCTGCAATGAATGTCTCAAGTTTTTGAGGATTGCACTGTTCAACTGCACAAAACACACACACACACACACACACACACACACACACACACACACACACACACACACACACTATCGACATACATACAATGTCTTTCCCAAGTCAAGTTAGAAAAAGTTGTTTCGGACAGTCTTTGCAGAGAGAGAACACACACAGAACACACACACACACACACACACACACACACACACACACACACACACACACACACACACAAATATAATCTATATAGAAGAATGTATGCAGAGTGACGTCTCCTCAGTATAATGTAAATGTTAATGTTTTAAGGTTTATTCGTCTTTGAATGATCACAGCCGACACACTCGACACTTAAAGCCGTGATTATTTCTCTCGCGGTGACGCTGACGGCTCCGCGCGACAACGCTAAACAACCGCGACCATCCAGATCATGTTCATGTCAAATATCCTTACAGAAAAATCATACCGTTCCACATGTGTGTGTGTGTGTGTGTGTGTGTGTGTGTGTGTGTGTGTGAAAGTGCATGTTATACACTGAAACTGTGCGTTATCTCATAAACATGTGACTTTTATAGCATTTGGCAGGTGCCCTTATGCAGAGCCAGTTGAGGGTTAGGGGCCTCACTCAGGGGCCCAACAGGGGCAGCTTGGTGGTGCTGGTGTTTGGCCCCGGGCTCTTCTGATGCCTGAAACTCTGAGCTGCTTCTGCCATGACATCATAAAGCCCCCTGGCCTACATCACGTCAAAAATGATCAGGAATCACGTCTTTAACAACCTAACGTGGAAATCAAACAAATCAAAACTCCAGTGTCGTATGAGGAAAATCTACGTGAGGATCATCTGCTTCGAAATGAAAAGAAAAGAAAGTAATTAAATCAGGTGAGAGTTGAACGAAGTTACATTAAAAAAAAAAGTATAATAAAAATTGTGAAATTCTGTTAAAATCACATTCAGAGAAAAATTTATTCTGTATAAAAGAATCACATGGAAATACAGATGAATTAATAAATATCATAAGTATAAATTCATATTTTGAAGGAGAATCACATGTATGTAATTAAAATGTCCTGATGATTAATTAGATGATTAATAGAATAAAGTTAAAAATCTATCAATAAATCATGTTAAAGTTTAAATTAGGAAGTAATTATAAGAAATAACATGTAACAAATTTAAACCAATACAAAATAAAAGAATTGTGTTTAAATAAACTGCGTTAAAATCATAAAATCAATTTACAAATGTCAATTACTTTAAGAACAAACAAAAATCTTCATCATTTGGAGAAAAATCTCAGCACTATGTTCAGATACATCATGTACAAGGAAGTCAGATGTGGACGTAAATAAATCATGTTAAAATTCACATGAAATTAATCACGTTAAAAATAATTTGATAAATATGAAGGATAAATTCTATAAATTGAACTATTTAATGAATCGTGTTAAAAAGTCAGATGTGAATCGTTTATAAAGACGTGACTTTGGTAAAGGCAGAGAAAAATCGTGAGGAACATGAGTGTGTGAGTGTGTGTGTGTGTGTGTGAAGTGTGTGTGTGTGAGTTTTCTGTAAGGGTCTGAAGATGAACAGGATGTTGTTTTCCCGTCCGGCTCCTGCAGCAGGTGTAAAGTGCTGAGCTCGGCGAGTCTCCGTAATCTTCCTCCACAGACAGGAACGCTGAGACACCGTTTAGACTCGTCCACAGGAGACCGCTGAGACGTCCTGCAGCGCCGGGGGACAAAATGGTGAACTCGTCACACGCTCACGGCCTTGGGGGGGAGGAGGGGGAGGGGGAGGGGGGGGCGTGTAGTCCGAACACTGCTTCATAAGGACCAGGTTTAACTTTTAACATGTGTGTGAGTCAGTGTGAGTTCACTACTAAATTAATAATATGTATTTATTTATTACGTTTATCTATTATTTATTTATTTTATTTTTTAAAAGATTAATCAGTTGCTCATGAATTATTCAGCAGCTGCACTGAAAGTCACAGTAAACGTCTCGCACACGCTAAATACGCTAAATACGCTAATATTAATTAAATACGCTAGACTTGTCTGGTTCGTTAAGACGAGACACTAATCGCTAAAGACTTTAGGATGAATCTTATCTTAACGCGTCTTTTAGGGTGTTTTGTTCCTCTGTGTTACACGAGACGTTTAACAGACTTTAAGCTCCGCCCACTCACTGGAGTTAACAATAAACACTTTTTACACTTTATTATTACAGAGGAAATGTTTCATAGGTTTATAATAAAATAACCTTTTTTTTCTCCCAAAATATTTTAACTTTAATAACATCCAAAGATACGACGTGTCATTTTTATTAAATATGCAAAAATTACACATTTACACTTATTACACTTAGGTAATTAGTTTAGCCTCATTTGCATAAATAAACATCCAGTAAAGATCCAGAATAGATTATTTTAAATGTAATTTGGAGGTTTAAAAAAAGAAAATTTAAACCCTGCAGCGTCTCGCCTTAAGTGACAAAATAAATGAGCTTTTTCTAACAGTATGTTTATTTAATTATTATTAGATTGAAAAAAGAAGGAGGGTTTGTTATTAATATTATTTAAATGAAGCTGAAATCTTGTCCTTTTTTTTTTTTTTACATGTGGAGAAGTATAATTAAGGTCGGACCTTGTGTTAGATTACTGCTTATTCATTTAGTTCGCCCGTGTGTGTGTGTGTGTGTGTGTGTGTGTGTGTGTGTGTGTGTGTGTGTGTGTGTGTGTGTGTCAGAAGTCGGCGTGCCTGAATCATGGACTTAAATAAATCTTTAAATAGTTTCTTCACTTAGAAATTGACTTATAATTAAAAATAAAACATAAAAAAACGAGAAAGAGTTCTGGAATGTGAGCGTGTGACGGGTTTCCATGGCGACGGTACACACTTCCTGTCCTACACTTCCCCATGTAGGAACTGATTAACACATTTAATGTACATTAATAAGTGAATAATAAACTTAAAGTTTATGTGGTTTATTTTATAAGAAAGCTCACACACACACACACACACACACACACACTAACACACACACAGTCCACATTACGCTGGTCTTCATTCTGTTAATGGACGTGACTCTGTGACTGAGACGACTTCCTGTAGGCTGTGACGTGTCCTGATTGCCGCGCTGACGTTAACGTTAAACTCCTCCCTCAACGCACACGTTCACGTGTTAAACTTCATCACGTCGCTTTAGTGTTTCACTCTCACCTCGTCATGTTCGCTCTGCTACACAGCGTCACCTTTCGAAGCTTCTCATGCTAATATGACGCCACTCGACATCACGTACGCACACGGCTAACTCAGCGTCGTGTTGCCGCATTGCATTCTGGGTCGTTGTGAAATGAAAAGCGGCTCGAAACGCGACTGTTTTTTATTTCACACGTAACTGCACTAGCAATAACAATAACAACAACAATAACCACAACATCGCCCCCTGTGGGACACCAGAGAAACACACAACTGCTAACTTCGCACAGGAAAATAAACACCCGCGTGTTCTCACTGAACCCGTCACGTGTCGTTCTGTTTCAGGTGATGTAATGCGTTTCAGGGCGGAGTTTAACGTTAAATCGCGGTTATGAAATGTTCAGGTTGTTTTGTGCTGTGTGTGTTTTTAACGGTTCTGGTCATTCAGGTGACGACTGTAACG
This sequence comes from Clariallabes melas, assembly GCA_030014275.1. Classification (NCBI taxonomy): domain Eukaryota; kingdom Metazoa; phylum Chordata; class Actinopteri; order Siluriformes; family Clariidae; genus Clariallabes; species Clariallabes melas. The sequence continues at coordinate 22,357,124 of JAQMYI010000010.1, forward strand.
AATGTCGACTTGTTTAATCTCCCTAAGGTCATGAGACACAAAGCCAGAATGTTCTTCTTTCCACAATTATCCAGAGGATTGCAGTTTAATCAGGTTCTGTTCTTCTTCTTCTGTTTTTCTTTTTAAAACTACCTGTGAAGACGTACTCGTATTGTCCTCGCGCCGTGGGTGGCAGGCCTTATAACTGTGACGCTTTTTTATCTCCAGTCTACATTGTGCAGGCCTTGACCTCTGGGCCTTAATATTAATACGAAGGATATTTCTTACACTTTAGAGCTAAACACGGATCATTTAAAATGTGATAATGTTTTAACATTTGAAAAAAAAAAAAAAAAAAAAAACGAGATCTCTGGGAAAAGACGACAGGAGGAACGTTTCAGCGGAAGTGTGTGTGTGTGTGGAGAACGTCATGAGATTTTTCCATACAGCCTTAAAAACAATGTGAGCTTTGTTTTTTCTTTTCCTTTTCTATTGATGTAGCTGATCGATGTAAACTTTACACCACTGAGGAACCTTAGAACTGACTCGCTCCATCTCTTCATGTGGACATTGTCTTCACGCTTTGTAACTGCGACCTGTAGCGCCTCCGAGTGATCACGGACATCTTACAGGACGATGAGAATAAAACCCCGGATGTGGATCTCGGGAAGCCTGGACCGTGTGCCGAGGGTCCGAGTGTAAAACGCTTCTGCTGGATCACTAAGGGCTGTTTGGTCTGATGGAAATTTCAATGAGCACAATAAAAAAAATCTCTTTATTTATTAGTTAATAAATGCTGCTTTTTTTTTTCCTCTGAAGTGTTTATCACTTTTAAATGAATAAAAAATGTTCATCCTGTTACTCAGATCAAACCTCCATGATTCTAAGTGCTGCCTGAGGCTCGAGAGTCGAGAGGAACAAACTCACAGCGTGCTCTCAGAGAGAGGGAGGAACCGGGAGGAACCGGGGAGGAACCGGGAGGAACATCAAACCCACAGCACTTAATAGTCACGAGCTCTTAATAATGTTTTATTGGCTAAACCTTTATTTCTACACAGACAGGTGTGCAGGGGGAACAACATAAAAAATACTACACTGTTACCTCGGCGTACGAGTTTAATCCGCTTCGGCGTACGAGTTCTTAAGGTGAGATGTTGTATAGTGAAACACATTGTCTCATAGGAAATAATGTAAATACAGATAATCCGTTCCAGACACCCAAAAATATAAAAAATATTAACAATTTACAACAATATAATCATATTTCTGCATATAAAAACAATCAAAACATTTATAAAAGACGTGTAAATGAAGTAAAATATGAAATAAACAGACATTAAACCTCATTTAACTTTAATTTATGATTCCTCTCGGCACCGGCTGCTTTAAAAACCAAACTGAAAGCGACTCTTTTCTTTTCTTCATACCGTCTTTGACAACATTCTTGGGACTCATGATGCTGCGTCTTCACTAAATCTCACACTAATTGCAAAATAATCAACAAAAAATACGCAAACACGTTTTGAGCGTCTTCGAGTTCGGCTCGGGTCGGTCAATCGGATGCCGAAAGTGCTTCGTATGTAGAAAACAATTTCTTGCAAAATTTCAGTTCTTAAGGGGAAAATTAATTAATTAATTTACATTTAGACTCTTTAATCCTGCGTGACTTTAATTCTTTAATTGCTACAGTTTCCACTCTAGTGATAGATCATTACACCGAGTTACTAGGTGAGGACTCTTCACATACTGTACGGATGTTCATTTGTTTTGTTTAATTTCTTTTGTGGATTAACCCAAGTACATTTATTTCTACACCTGCAGTACCTTCATGTCCCACCAGGGGGGCGTGACCTACACATTGTGAAGCTTGGACCTAAAGAAGGTTAGAACGTTTGTAAGAGTTACAGTGGAACCTCGGATTACGAGTATAATTCGTTCCGGAAGCGGCTCGTTGTCCAAAACACTCGTAAATCAAATTAAATTTTTCCATAAGAAATAATGGAAACTCAAATTATTCGTTCTACAGCCCAAAAAAATAAATACATGAAAATAATTAACACAAAATATAAAGTAAAAATAAAACAAATTAACCTGCACT
>JAQMYI010000010.1:22485509-22497715 GCA_030014275.1 Clariallabes melas
GAGATGGGATTAGGAAGAAACCTTGAGAGGAACCAGACTCAACAGGGAACCCATCCTCATTTGGGTAATAACAGATAAAAATGATAACATCATGTGTGTTGTGCAGGTGAAATTTCAAAGGTGGAAAGGTTCAAAGGTTTGGAGCTACACTTCCAGTCAATGCATGAATGTGCTAAATTGATAAATTTGCAGTGTGCGATCAATAGAGTGTGTTAAATATAATCAGACACAATGTAGCAGTTGGTAAGTCAAAATGCATCACTTGGTGTTAAGTCACTTGAATCTGATCCTCCTAAAATGAGATATTGATTTTTTTCATAGGTAGATGTAAGTTTATGTTATCAATTTTTAATCAGTAAATCAATATTATATTTTTGTCTCTATTGTTAAATGAATGTAAGCTAGATGAAGGAAAGTGGCGTCACAAGTGGTTGTAACTTTAAGTATATTGTCATGAGGAGACGCAAGGATTGCCACAGCGAATCATCTGCCTCCATCCAACCCTACACTGTAAAAAATGTCGGTAATTTTAACAATAAAATACCATATAAATGCTACAGGATAAAATCATATTATATAAAATCATATAATAGAATTTACAGTGAAATACTGTAATTAGTTTTACAGGGTAAGACCTTAAATTTAACAGTAAAATTTACAATATACTGTATTTATAAAAAGGAAAACATTATTTTGTCTTTGTCAGTTCAAGCATTATGGATATGACATTATGCATTATGGAAGTAACATATAAACTCTCTTATCGACTTTGAACTTGGATCGCGCTTCTGCATTTCATCTCCCTCGCTGCTGGATAACTGTTACCGACCCTGCCTGTCTCTTCGACCTCGACTCACGCTGTTTCCCTCAACCTGTGTGTGTGCTTGTGAGCACTTCCACGTTCGCGAACATCGTACAAGAGTGTTTTCGCCGGTACGCTCAGGCATTCACTCTCTGGTGGATTCTTGCTCCAAACCCCGGGCACCATGATCGTGCACACTCGTAGTCAAAGATTCACGCTCTTTTGGAGATCCCCTTTCCCACTCTGCTTCCAGGGTTGTGGAGTTTCTCCCACGTCATCGACCCACCTCCTCTCTTGTCACAGGGATTTCTCCATTCATCCTGCTCACTCACATGTGCAGCCTCTCTCCTCTCTGCTTCTGCCGCACCTGCATGGTGAAACTCCTTTGTGCCTTTCCTTTAATAAAGCTGTTTGTCTGCAATTGGCTCGACTTCTGTTCAGTCTCACCCCTGACACAAATATTTCATATTTCATTTTTAATTATATTTACAGTATATCTATTTAGAGCATGTTATCTGTTCACATTTTCAGACTTAATTACAGTTCTCATGTGAATGTTCACGAGTTTTGAACAGTACGGGTTGGGTATAGTTTTCTAGATGCTGATGGCTGTTAATGTGTGTGTTTCTACAGGCTGCACACTGGAAGGATCCAGACAGATAAAATACATCACTGCAAAAACTGGTAGCTCTGTACTGCTGCCCTGCTCCTGCACTGACCTCCGCACCACACCTGGGACAGTCACATGGGAGAAATACATAAATGACTGGATAGAGATATCTCCTGAAAGTAAGCAGTACAAAGACAGATTTAAACTGGTTAATGATCACTCTTCAGGAAATCTCTCTGCGCTCATATCACACCTGACTGTAGAGGATGATGGATTTTACAGGTGTAAACTTAAAGGTGGCGAATACAGAGACTTCAAACTTATTGTTAAAGGTAAATGATTAATTTTTATACACAATGCTACTTCAGTGATAATCTCATGACAGATTAATCTGATGTTGTAGATCGACCAGATAACAACTCACACCTGATTAACAGACCAGATAGTCACCTAAACATTTAATTATATTTAAAAAACAGTTTATTGCTTTATTTTGCCCCTAGTGTAATAATATTTTTTTTTATCTTTCAATTCAGTTATAGTCCCCAGTATCATTTGAACACTGATTATAAATTAATTTGATTGAGCAGAATTTACTATTAATTAGTAGCAGTCTCAGTGTACTGTATGTACTTTATGTAGGCCTATGCATATTGTACTGTATATGTGAATGTATGGATTTTAGTGCATCTACATTCCAAGAGTGGACCGACCTTAATAAGTCAGTGTGCCAAAAGACATTGTCCTGTGTACATCGGGAGCTGTGCAACAGGTGCTGTTCTGACCATGTGCTTTACCACATCTGTGATGTCATCATGGATAGCAAGTTAGAACAAAAAATCTATTTGAATTAATGTATGACTGAATGAATTCTATGCAGGAACTCAGAAGTGGACTTGTGTGAGTCTTGGCTTCAGGAGTGATTGTGCACACTTTTGGGAAGAGATTATTAGATCAGTGAAGACAGTAACTAAAACCAACATAAAATGCACTGATTATTCCCTCATCTCCTCAAGACAGGGTTATGCCTTTTCTTTTCTTCTTAACTTACATTTTACCCTTTAAAGTAAATTCTCTCTTTATTTTTAAAACACTAATTTCTTCTTTTTGTATCCTTTTTTTTTTTACACACACAACTTTCTTCTGTTTTTACCATGAGTCTCTTTTTTTAAACTACTGTATCTTCCTCTCTCTTTGTTTTGGGTACAATTTTTCTTTCTCACATGCTCTTTTCTCTCCTGTTTTAAAAATACTCTTTTCTTATCAAAGTTACTCTACCTTTCTCTTCTCTTTTTTGGATCTATGTTTTTGCCTTAATCTTTGTCTTTGTCTTTGCCTTTGCCTTTAATCCGATAACCAGAGCAACTTGCTCTCATACCTAATGTTCGCACACTGTGTCATTTCTTGGGGGCTTAAGTAGGCATGTGGGCAGGTGTTGTGCATTTTTCCTGATTACCGTCATGGTAGCGTTGCCTAGCAACCATGCTTGGCTGCTGATCTGCGTGGCTAGAAATTTATAGATTTGCCTGCCGCGTGTTACATACAGGTTGTGTGTACTGTAGTTGTGTAGATTTGCTGCAGATGATGAACAGATCAGTAACTGGTGTGTTCCTACAGGCTGCAGGCTGGATGTTGTAACAGCAATGCAATATGTTGATGTTTGTTCATTCTCCAGGTTGCCTGCAGAAACAGACAGTGAGTGTGACTGGATACGTGGGACAGTCTGTCCTTCTGCCCTGCTCCTGTTCTCAACTACAAGTCAAACCACACGCTTTCAGATGGTTCTTTTATAAAGTATCTGGTCAGAAAGTAATCTTCCCAAAGGACCAGAAAAATCGCTACACAGACAGAGTTCAGCTCTTTGATGATCCAGGAAATCTCTCTCTAGTCATATCACACCTGACTGTAGAGGATGCAGGATATTACAGATGTGAGATCAGCAACAATGACTATAAAGATGTCTCAGTCACAGTTAAAGGTAAAATCATCTACACACTGTAAAAAAAAAAAAAAGTTGAGTTAACTTAAAATAATAAGGCAACCTATCACAAGCACTTTTATGAGTTAACTGAACAAACAGGGTCTGAAAACAAAGCAACTCAAAGTATTTTGTTGAAATCCTTAGTTATCACAACATAAATATTTTTGTTTACCTAACAAATAACAGAACTATTTTATTTTTGTTTGCTGAAGGCAATTACGACAGATTGATCTATTATGTATTCATGATTATTTTCATAATTCAAACCACAAAACAAATTTCTCTCCCTTTTTTTTAATAGTTTGTCCAAACACATTACAATACAGTCTACCATATGTACAAAAATAGTACAATAGTAAAAATAGTACAGAAATGTTAATCATTGGAAAATGTGTAAATTATAAAAACTACCACTTTTTTCAACATAAATTGAAAGATGAGCTTAAAAAAAAAAGTAATATTTTGTCCAAAAACCCAAAACAAACAAAAGTAAAAGCATCCGAGCAAAACCTCGAACCACAGTGTATAAAGCATTCTTATTCGGCAGAACAGCAAAATACATAAAATCCAAAACAAACATGAAAAAAAGCAACTAAGTATGTCAAAATATACTAGATTCAAACACTGCATAAATAATTTTGTATTATTTCCGCAGATCAATATTGAGAATACATTAACATAGCATCTGAGTAAACCTCAAACCTTAGTAAAGTACAGTATGATTCATATATAACATGAACTATTTTACTGCATGTAACAGTGTATCGGAAAAAAATTAAAAGTTAGCTTGTACCGCTACAGCCAGATAAAAACAAAAAACAAAACTCAAAGATTCACTATTCTTTAAGGCTGCAAAGATTGAACAAAATTATACATTGTAATAAATCAGTATGTACTACTAAATTTTAATTGCAACAATCATTGTCCCATTTGCCATAGCTTTAATAACATCCGCAAAATGGTCAACTACAACAATTTTAATTTTAGTGACTGGACTCTCGCAGAGCAGGTATCACCAAGATCCATAAAGATTTTCTGAATGACTTCAAAAGTATATTTCAGTTCTTTTGGGTATTCCATATTGAGTGCATACAAGAGACCAAACAAGTAAGCAAAGGCTTCAGGCAGATCTGGAATATCCTGAAGAACAATGGCCTCTTCCAGAATTATTGCACGGTTGATCACAGTGGCCAGTGAAGCAGGAGTGCCAACATCATCCTCAACCACAGTGAGGATTCCGATCTTTACACTTCTGGTGCGGTCTTCAGGGTCAACGTCCTAGGAGATTAAGTGATAGGAGGGGGCATTAAGTGACATGTAAACAATTACTGTAATATAAACAATAATTATTATTGTTATTAGGGCTTGAGCAATGGTGGTGCTTGCAGCTTTAATTATTATTTTTATAATTTGCAAACAAAATGAACAAATGTAATACTAAGCATGCTAACAAATTACAAATAAGGTTTGAAAAGAGCAACTTACCAGACACATCTTGAGCAAGAAAGGCGAATTTTCACGCAGAACGAGTGACAGTCCCTCAAGAGCTGCTCTTTTTCGGTGAGTGACAACATCACTGGCCTGAAAAACAAAACAAAAACAAAAGAAGAAAGTTTACAAAGGCTTCAGATGCTTTACCACCTTATAAGTCTTGTGAATTAAAAGGATCTCAAATTGAGAGTTAAAAAGGATCATTTGTGATTAATTGCACAATGCTTTCACAGTGGGGAACAATTATATAGTTTAAAATTATTATACAATTATTCCTAAAATTCACCAGTTCAATTGGATTCCCAAACAACACACGAAAGATATGCAAACTTGCTTTAATTACCCTATTCAGGAAGGTACTTCAGTATTTTAAATGTGTATTGTATATTAATGAATCTTAAAGTGTACCTGCTCATCCAGCTTGTCCAAAAGTCTTCATTTCTGGACCCAATGAATGACTTTTTTTTCTGTACAGTTTCAGGAGAGGAGCTGTATATTTATCAAGTGATTCGCTGAACTTTTTCAGGAGATCTCTGTTACAGATCCGGAAGAACTCCATGCAGATCTACAGTTTTTAAAAACAACAACAACAAAACAGTATAAATAATCAGAACATTTTCCAATATGAAGTTCAGAATTCCCAGAAATAATTAAAAATATCAACAACCAAAAAGGCAATTTTTTGTTATCATCACTCATTACTAATGATAACCAGAAAACAGTTGTCATTCAGTTACTTACTTCTTCTTTTACAAAAAGTCCAGGCCATCTCTCTGTAATTTCTTCTACTAGTGGCTGAACCTCAACAACTTCTTTGCGGCGCTCACTTTGAATGAGTGTCAAGTCCGGGTTTCTTTTCTTCATTTCATCAATCATAGCAAGTCTTTTCTCTTCAAGTGAATCTTCTGTCTGGCCTTCAGGGTGGTTAGGCAAAAAATTTATCTCTGCATTTTTAGGTTTTCTCATGTAGGCCCGTTCTGTCATACCCTCACATAATTTTCTTTTACGGTTAACACTTACTTCAGAACAACCAGCTTCCCTTAGTTTGGCCCGATAATTACCAAGCTTAAACTTTATACTCATCACCCATCCATCCCAACCTGTGCGTTTGCCAGGTTCTGTAAGGCAAGGGTGTTTCTGTACTAGAGCAGACGCAACCGATTGGATCTCATAGGCATCAGGGTAGGCTTTAATTTCCAAAATGGCCTGTGCAATTTTGTCCAGAATCTGAGACTTCATATCTCTTGGGACATTCAGTGGCTTCTTTGTCTCCTGGTAAACCTCATTGGCTTTACGCAGTCTGAGTTCGACATCGAGAGAAAAAGTAGGTATGTTAAAAGTGGATGGCTACTGTTCAGCACTTCTTAGGTTTCTTAGCACAGACGATTCAGGGCTTTGATCACTACTTTGAGAGCTTGACATGCTTGCTGTATCAAGAGCTGAATGAGAATCTTCAGAGTGAAGTTGAAGAGATACCTCTTCCCACAGAAGCCTTAAGGTTGCCTTCTCTGCTGGTAGCTCTATGATATTATTCAAGTTACAAGGTTCATTGTTTTTCATTGTCATGAAATTTTCATTTTTTATCTGTAATGTCTGAATAAGGACAGACTTCAATTGGTCCACTGACTGAGGCCTCTGAGGAAGCTCAACCCTCCTGATGTTGGTAGGGGAAATGTGAACCTGCAACAACATGCTCTTCAGAACACACAAACTAGAATAAAAAATAAATCATCATTAATGCATAAGAATACATGTTATCATAAAATCTGTGGATGCACCCTAGAAAATATAATATATTGAGAGAAGTAACATATCTGACCAAGAATATAGATGAAATTGTTCACTGTTATCGACCCCTAATGAGTTAAAAACACTTTTGGAGTCACAAGCACTTTCAGACCAACTTTGTATGCGGCCAAAGGATGAAAGTCATTCAGCATGTCAGGATCAAGAACATGAATATCACTAAAACTGCTTTCCTTTATCTCAAATGACCTGAAATGCTCAAGATACCAGGTTGACAGTTTTGTGCAAAGGAATGACGCATCTCTGGAGGTCACTACACAGTTCAATATTTTGAAAAATTCTGGCAAACCACTACATTGTCCTGCAGAGATAATCATGCCAGCTCTATATCGAACTCCATGAAAATTAATATCAGAGGACAGAGACACTTCCCTTGTGTTTGGATACCTTCTCTCAATCACGGTCCTAATTGATGCTTCCAGAGAGGCAACTGTGAAAACCTTTGCTTTCTCTACGTATACTGTTTGTTTAAAAAGGTCCTCACCATCCATATAGTAAGCCATCATTTGTTGATGCTTTGTGAAAAGTGTCAGTAGAACATTCTTGAAGTTTTGAGTGTCATGGACTACTTTTTTAAAGTAACTGTGCTTCACCTCGAAGCGCATTGTCCATAATGACACCAATGGTCCAAAACAACGAATCAAATGTGGGTAATGGTTAATGAAATGATGTTTTGGACGTAAAGAAAAGTTTGGAAAAGTTTCAGTGAGTAAGTTTTGGTGATCTATTATTTTGCTCTCTAGGTAGCACAGAGACTCTGAAAAGCTTTGAAGATAGAACCATCTCGGTTATAACCTTCAGGTCCATTAGAATCTCCCAAGATGGTTCATTTTCAGGGATTTTGTGGCCAATTATTAGAGGTAGCATACGTAAAAGTGTCCAGTTTTCATGTGCATTTTCACCTACAGTACCCTTGGAGAAACATGACTTAGTTAATACCTTTGGCTTATTAACCCTGTCTGAATCTTTGTACGGGAATGAGCTAATGTGGTTATTGAGCTCATCAAATGAAATGTTTCCTTTTAAAATTAAATCTTTCAGGCACAAAGACAACTCAACAGGTACAACACCTTCCAACAAATCATGTAACGCATCAGGTGGGAAACCTGTGACAGGATGGAAAAAAGACAAGTGCTTGCTTAGTGCACATTCCCCTTTCACACCACTTACATGTTGGACACTTACATCTGTCTGCACTTTCTGCACAAAGGAATCATGTTCTTCTACAGTCCTTAACTTGAAGTCACTAATCTCAGTCTGTCCAGACTTGACTTCATGTTTTCTGATCAAACAAAATCTACAAAAATTTTCTGAATTAAAGCTTTCTTGAAAGCCTGCCAAGCTATGTGCGCCTACATTATCAGCACATACGCAAAAGATTGTACCATTTACGTACCGACTCAGAGCAGAGACAAAAACACCTGTTTGCTCTAAACACTTTACATCTGTCAGCAACGGATTAAGTAACTTATCATATACAAATTGTCGCACATCATCACTTTTACCAAGAACAGCAAGCTGAATGGAATGAAGACTAGTACGAAATTTGGGAGGCAAGTTTAGAATGACCCAATAAACGGCAACCATCTTGTGAATTTTTCTTGAAGTTCCTAAGGGATTGCAAACTTCAAATTCATCCACATACAGTCCCAGAGATAATACAAGGTCTTGGTCATGTAGAAGTCTGTTCTGTTTGAAGTAAGAACCATCTTGGAAAGACTCAAAATGTCCAGGAGTAGACTCTCCACTGAACACAATTTTATTCAAAATATCTTTATGATCAAGTAGGTGTTCCAAGACATGACATACAGACACATAAACAAAGTGATTTTTGTGTGTCCTGTCATAGAGATACTCTGTTGGCTCAATTGCAGAGAAGTGTTCTTTGAAATACAAGTTTCTTCTGTGATCTGTAGATAAACTACCTTTTTCTGTTGTTGTCAAGAGAAGAGGATTGGCCTCAAAAATAGCACTGCTAATTTCCTGGATGATACAAGCATCTACATCAATTTTACGTTTAACAAAAATATCTTTGATGCTTTCAACAGCAAGAGACCTGGAAAAATGCAATATGTCATGAATTTCCTCAATAATACTATCAATGGCACTCTTGGATACATGCAAGACAGTTTGCATTTTCAAAAACAGAGAGGCCAGTTTGTGCTGTAGAGTTTCAATATCCACACTCTCACAACCAAATTCGGTTGCCTCCTGAACAGATTGGGAGGGCTGCTCAATATCATCCTGACTGTCATCAATGTCTGTATCATTGTAAAGGTTCTCAGTTACAGTACGGACTGAATTTTTTATATCTTTTGTTGTATTAGTTTTGTGTTTCCGACTCTTGTGAGAGGTAAAATTTGTGAGCTTGTTGGTTTTATTCTCACAGCCAGAAAAGGGACACTGTACAGTTTCATGACTCCTTAGATGTCCTCCAAGATGTCTAAAAAACTTGCTTTCACTGCAAACAGTTTCAAACTCACACAGCTCACATTTGAATTTTACATTGACTTTTGTAATGGTTCTGGAGGTGTGGCTCCGTGATAAATGTGATTTTAAAGCGCCTTGTGTCCTAAATGAGCAGACACAATCTGAGTATAGGCAGGGCCAGTTTGCCCCTTTGTGACCTCGTCCATGATGAAGCCTGTAATGCTTTACCAAGACCTCTGTATCAGGATTTGAAAATTTACAATATTTGCATTGCATTACTTTTGTTTTATTAGTGGACAACTAATTTGCAAAATAATAATAATAATAATAATAATAATAATAATGATGATAATACTACTACTAATAATAATAATAATATGCAGCCATTTCACACAATTTTAAATGTAGTTTAACATATTCTCTGTGCCAGCATTTGAAAATTTACAATACTTGCATGGCATTACTTCAATATCTTCTTTTTTCATTTCTGGGCTACGAACTTGCAAAAACCTTTTTTTTTTTTTTATTCAGCCATTTCACATATTTAAAATGGAATTTCCAGCTAGTGAACTGTCTTGAGGCAGGTTAAGTTGGCCTTGATAGCCAGAGCCACAATACAATTTATTATGATTAACAAACATCTAAACGTGATATACATTGCCTGAATGTCACACGATGTTCTTGATATACTTAGTTCTCACGGTCTGCAACGCAACGTTTAAACAGTGCCAACAGGATAGACAGGACCTAAAGTTAACGTTATATTCCTTTTTTTGCAAATGCATATGACTAACTAACGTCACGTTGAACTCGTTGCAATACTCGTGTTTTTTTTTTCCAATAAAAAAACGACTCGTTTGAATTCGCTATTCAAACTCACACAAGCACTCAAAACTCTAAATTAGTTAAACAGCTACAGTAACATAACCCCGCGAAATCGTTAACAACCAGCTACATTCGAAAAGATAGCTATTTTGGGACACCAACATCCAAGCTTGCATGTCAAATAATATAACGTTAAGTTAGATGATAATAAAAAAAAAGATTAATACATAACTTACCTATGATTTCGCAGAAATGCTGGACTGCTTTGAATTGTTGGCGCGATGCTGACCTTTCAGTAACCCCGGCAGTTCAAATTACCATGCGCTCCATATGCGGATGCGCCAACAAGAAACGCACATTTTAACGCAAAACTAATATTTGAATGTAAGTTCAACAAAACATTTTTAGTATTATACAGCTTTTAACATTGAAGCAACATATTTGTTGAATAAACTAAGTATTATTTCTGAACATTTCAAATTAAAATATCTTAGTTCAGTTTACTTTTTAAACTTTATTTAGATAACTTTTCATAAGTTGGCTTTTTTACAGTGTAATAGACCAGTTACATACCACATGATATTCCATTTTAAACCAAATGTATCCTTTATAAGCTCCATGTCACTCGTCTCTCTCTCATGCTTCTCTACCAGAACGCCATTTCCTCGCTACTCCTAACTACTGTAGTTAGAACACCTCCGGAGCTCTCCTTCATTTTAGTGGAAATAGGAGTAATATCCAGTTTTAAGAATCCTGATAGATTGCTCTTACTTCTACTCCTAAAAGAAAGGCCAAATTGCATCTCTAAAATCATGCTTTTAAAATATTATTGAACAAAAATTCTTTTCACAACATGCTCAATAACTATACTAACTATTATAAAGGTTTTCCATGGGGTTCAAGTCAGATGAGTTGTCTGGCCAATTAAATAAAGTAATATAATAGTTAGCAATCAAATTAATGGTAGTTTTGGGACTGTGAGCAGACTATGATCCCTCCATGTCACCTCATCCTAGACCTATCCTCTAGGTAAGAAGCAAATCATTGCCACAACATTTCATAGATGCCAAGGCTTGTAAGAATAGATAGTAGAATCTTGTGGTTCATTGTGTAGAATGCAGCTGACAGGTCCAGGAGAATGAGGATGGATGACAGTTTAGCTGATCTACTGTAGCAGCATGGAGCTTCTCAGTGACTGACAGAAGGGCAGTCTCTGTGGAATGTGCCACTTTTAATCCAGATTGGTTGGGATCGTTAAGGTTGTTCTGCAAGAGATAAAGACACTTTTGGTTGTAAACGATCCTTTTAAGAATTTTAAGTAACAGGGCAATAGTTTCTGATGTCTGCTGGATCTAGGCAGGGTTTCTTGAGGATGGGAATAACCCTTGCGTTTTTAAAAGCAGCAGGAACATGACTAGCTGATATGGAATGGTTGATGATGGTTGTGATGAAAGGAATGAAGTCTTGTGAGAGGGCCTGGAAGATTGTGGAAGGGGTTGGGTCTAATGATCAGGTGGTGGAATTAGAGGACTAGATGATGTTCTGAATCTCATCAGTTGACAGGTTGGAGAATTCTGCTATGGCAGGGGAGGGAAGGACTTGTTGTATGGTTGTATGGAAGTTCTGTTGTAGGGGTTGGGTTGGGAGCACAGGTCTGGCAAATTCCTGCAATTTTCCCATCGTAGTCATCAGCAGTCAAAGAGGATGGAGCAACGGTCATGCGGCTGGCTTGAGTAGTGAAGGGAAGGTATTGTGGATATTGGCAGGATTAGGCTTCCAGCTTTTCTCTGTAGATGGCAGTTTTGGCAGAAGTCATGTCACATGAGAATTTGGAAAGAAGAGCACAATAAGAGACAAGATCTGCATCAAGCTATAATTTCTTCCATCTTCTCTCTACAGTTTACTGTCTATACACAGACAACGTGAAAGACACAGAAACGAGGGTAATCCACCTACAAGCTGGCAAAATCCTCAATATACAGACACAAACTAATCATAAAAAATGGTACGTACACTATGACAACTGAACCTTGCACCATAAATAAAATCAAAATGTTTAGGGAAGTTATGAGCAGTTATGTGCTTAATTATAAACTGCAAGTTTTATCAGCATGCGCGTGTCAAGCTTTGGGTGAATCTTAAATCGACCACTGGATGAAACTTCAATGAAACTTTTGCAGTACAGCAGAGTACAGTTCACCTCTCCCAAATGAAGCGGACAAGAAGGGGGCTAAATTATGTCTACCTGACTTTCTTACAAA
>JAQMYI010000011.1:61038-74161 GCA_030014275.1 Clariallabes melas
GTGTGTGTGTGTGTGTGTGTGTGTGTGTGTGTGTGTGTGTGTGTGTGTGTGTGTGTGTGTGTGTGTGTGTGATTTTACACACTGCGCTCCTGCGTAATGAGCACCCTGTTTAATAACTACATGAATGAACACGTGCGCAGGTTTTTACTCATGCTATTACTCATTCTAAAGCTTCACGTGTTACAAATGTCACCGTGACAGAAGCGTTCTCTTCTATTATCTCGCGCGTTCGAGCCATTAGCTGTGTCCATTAGGAACAGCGCAGCTTTTCAAGAGGTCAAAGCAGGTTACTCGCTTCACCAAATAACGCTGTACGCAGACGATGCGTGTGTTTTTGTTTCTCTGCACTCAGTTTTTTCGCATTCTCAGGATTCTGAACCAACAGATCTGTTTACGAGACGGGTCGCTCAAAACGACTTTGGGCCTGCAATAACACTGAGATACTGAAGCCCTCTCTGATTACACCTCCGTGTGTTTATCCTCAGATACGATGCGTCCCAGAGCAAATTACGCGCTCCAGGCTCTTCCAGTTCCAGATTCCTCTCCAATGTTTGACAGAGATGTTTATCTCTGTAGATAAAAAGCATCGGCCGAACCGAACCGAACCGAACCTTTAACATCGAATGTTTCTTTGATCTTCAGCTCATTAATCATATAGAACTTATCTATTTAGGATTTATATCAGAACGATACACTGGAGGAGCAACTCAACATCCTTTAATAACCAGTCTGTAGGTATGACAAGCCATACTCAAAAGTTTTGGCACCCCCCTCCTTCTACAGGTGGTGATGATATCACATAGGTTAATGAAGTTTTTGTTAAAAGATATTCCTTTATTACGTGAAAAGCGTAAGCCACAACTTTATCTAAAGAAAATAAACATCTGGATTTCATAAAATGTCAAAGTAAATATGCTGTTTGCTGGGGAATCTGTGAGAACAACATAAATAAGTCAAGTTTGTGAAAGCAAATATAAAAATATGAATCTGTGTGTGTGTGGGGGGGGGGGGGGTATTTAATTCGTTAATAATATTATTAAAATATGATTTTCATACTTGTCTAAGGTGTATTATGAAATGCACTTGAATCCATAAATCATACATTTTTCACTACATTACCCACAATGCCTTTCTTGAAGGTAAAAAATAAAGAATCTAATGTTGTTTAATTTAGTTACCTTCTGACAACATGTCAAAACATAAACACACCTTTAATTATGCTGATAGAGTCATGTTCCAGTCCCGTCTGGACAGGCGAAGAGGAGGATAGTGTGATGAAGGAGGGAAATGAGTGAGATGACTGTACAGTCACTGTGTATCAGCGTTAATCTGTCGTGTCTATTTGTGAGGATCGACTTATTCAAATGATCTGTGATTATAAACAAACACTGGAATTCAAAAGATGATGAGGTTTGTTGGATTTAGGGGCGGGGTTTGGATGCTGCCAGACCTCGTGTGACTTTTTCATGTCTTTACACGTGCAGTATTTAAACCACAGCAATCCTGAATTCTGAAATCTTATTGGTTAGAATATTAATGCGCTCGTTCTAATACTAATTATCGTTCCTATAGTAACGGTTTATACTCAGGATCATGTAAGGCAGACGCTCCACATTATCTACAACTAGTGTTAAATTGATTTAACAACAAAAAGTTGTGCTTTAATATCATAAAACTTTTTATAATTGATGTGGTGATTTTTTGTTGTTTTGTTAGGAAATGTTTATTAACAGTTATGGAAGTGCTTTCTAAAGATAAGCCTGGGACGGTCTTCAGGACAGTGGACATTACGCTTTTTGGCTTTTTTTTTCTTCAGTCCAATAAAAACCTTCGCCTCAGCTTCATCAAGGTCAAATCCCCGGTTCAACTCAGTGGGAAATCTAAGCAGATTTCAGTGAAAGACGACACTGAGCCCCAGAACTCTGCACACACTCCCGCCAGAATGGAAAATGAGTCATGGATGTTTTTTTTTTTTTTTTTTTTTTTAGATGATGATGATGATGATGATGATTTGTACAGGAAAACACTTCACGAGCTCTTGATCTGTTTTTTTTTTTCCCGCTAAATCTGTATTTAAAAAAGCAGAACCTCTTCTATATGTATAAAATGAGTTTGTAGGTAAATATATATAATAAATGATCAATACTGATCTAAAACTACACCACTGCAGTCTTAAACTATGTCGCATGTTATAAATTTGTTTATGATCTTTTCATCTGAATTAAACACCGACTCTGAACAAATTGATTTTGTCTGAGATCCCAGACGTGTATAATGAAGTCGAATCAGACACTTGTGCAAACAGGCCAGCCTGTTTATTGTCCCGCTCGCATCGAGTGTGTTCGTGACGTTAAGTCGTTTAAATCCTCTCTGTTTTCACTGAACACACACAGCAACACACAAAGCAACACACACACACACACACACACACACTCCTCTGAAAGGAGCGCACACTCTCTACCGATGCCGAAATTAAATCAGATCGACGGTTCGGTTCAGCAAACATCTCAGCTTTAGAAATGACAACTACAGATCTTTATCTGACTGTTTATCAGAATAGAGCTTTTTAAATTTTTTTATATTTTATTTTTAAAATAAAATATTAATGTTGACGTTAAATCACTCCATGGAGTCATGGCAATAAATACAATCTGTTCTGCTCTGTACATATTAAAGCCTCATCTAGGGGACTCGCACAGATAACATTAAGGCATTTAATAGCACTAATAGTTTCGAGTCACGTCCACAGCTCGCTTTTACTGAGACCCTGGAGGAATATAGAGAGAAAACTACTCTTTATAAAAACACCCGAGTGTCTCCTAGACAAGCAGATACACTAACAAAATCATTCCAATCATTAATTAAAAATAACAAAAAAATTCAACTTAATCATATTTCAGATTGACAGTGAGATTAAATCATTGATAAATATACAGTGAACGATGTTAGCACAAAACCGTGACTCAAGCCCCGCCTTCACGCTCTAGGATTGGCGCCAATGAAATAACCAATCATAGATAAGGCTGAATTCTTATACACAATTATAACACATCCAGT
This sequence comes from Clariallabes melas, assembly GCA_030014275.1. NCBI lineage: Eukaryota > Metazoa > Chordata > Actinopteri > Siluriformes > Clariidae > Clariallabes > Clariallabes melas. The sequence goes on from JAQMYI010000011.1 coordinate 64,096, forward strand.
AAGGCAGGGTTTTTTTTTTTTATAATTGTTTTTGTAAAAAGATAAGCAGTACATAACAACACTAACCTCAGTTACACTATATAATAATTATCATTAGTAATTATAATCTTATTCATTTAAATCATTTAAAATGTGTTTTAGACCGACAGTAAGGTAAATTAAACAATGAATAAATATTTTGCTAAACTGTGCTAAAAACACAACATTTTAAATTCTACGCTTCTAACCAATCATACATGAGACTGAATTCTTGCACCCAATCGAGATGCCGATCTTTTCTTTAACTGAATTAACAAAGAAGTGAACAGAATACAAAGAGAACAAAAAAAAACAATTCAAAGATGTGATTTTACAAACTGTCTCTCTCACTCATCTCGAAAAAAAAAGCCTTTTTTTTTTCCTCATGTGTATTTTTTTCCTCCTCCCTTTGTCCCATACATATTTTATCCTCTTAGCAACTCGGTACTCTTTTCTGGTCTGGCAAAAATCTAAAATCATTTTTTAATTAAAAAAAAAAAAAAAATTTTAAAACTTGGTCACATGACTAAAATAACTTATCTTATTAAGTACATGAGTTTTCTACACGTCAATCCTAAATCTTAATTCTGAACCATAAAGCACCACTACACAGCACACAACATACACAACACAGCTGACGTACTGTATATGCTCAGCCACGCCCGCTTCTTGTGTCTCTTGTGGGGTTACGTACTTTATATCCTCTCTACTGGTCTGTCTATGAGTTCATTTCCTCACATGGGTTTTCATAGAACTGCTATGCTGCTGACTCTCAACTCATCCCGTCATTTCCTCCCTCGGACGCTCATGTTTCTGCTCGGACCTCAGCGCGTCCGGTGAACACCTCATCATCATCACAACTAACTGGCAGAAAGGCCGAGCTGCTGTACATGCAGCGAGGAGCATCCTCGTGTCAGAATGTTGTGATCTCAGTGCGGAACACTCTCAGATCACACCATGCAGCCTTGGAGTTGTCATGGGCAACCAACCATCCTTCTCACCTCACATGGGTAACCTGACTCGCTTCTCCTTTACAGCATCAGGAGGATCAGGAGGCCATGTTTACCCCCAAAGGTCACTCAGGTGCTTAATTATTGCATTGCCGACTCACAACTGGATTACTCAACCCCCCCCCCTGAAACTGATCTAGACACAGCATGTTTTTAACCCCAGCCCCATGTTCTCCTCCTCCACCACCACCTCTGATACTTGCCTACAGCTGCCGAAAACTGAGCAGCTCCTTCCTGAAGACAAACCCTGCTCTGATTAAAAAAACATTTATAGACATTTGGGAGACGCTGTCATCCAGACCGACTTACAAAATACACAGTCTTTGCACAGCAGGATTTGACCCACCAGACCTCAGGTCATGAGGAGGACATGGACATCAAGGCTCTTCTCTGGCCTGAGGCTCAGGCGTAGGAATGAACTCCTTCAGGATGAATATCTGAGTCACTGGCTGGTTCACAAGACGTTTGAGGCTCTGACGCTTCACTGCATTTTACCATCAATTTGCATTAATTAGCAGTTTTTGCTTGATATAAGAATGAAATGTGGCTGATTGGATATCAGAGGAAAATAATAATCCAATTCTGTAACAAGTGAAAAAGAATGGGTCTAGAAGACGTTATAATCTTCTTTATATATTCTTTATTTTTTATATCATCTTCTATATATAAATACAATGTTTTTGGTATTATATTTAGTGCTGTATAATTAATTGTGTAAGAATGCATACAAAAATAGATGCATAGTTGGGAAGTTATGTAAAGTTTGTCAACAATTTAAGTATTTATTTATTTTTTTAAATACTTTTGGGTTGATAAATAAATATCAAATTCTAATTTTCATAATTCAGATATTGGCACGCATCCTCTTACTGAACTCATTCATGCCATTAATTGCCGTTAGTCTAGATAAATACACTTAAATACAAAATGTTTTTGTATTTTTGTATGATTCAGTGCCAATAAATTAAACGTGCTAAAGTGCCAAAAAAAACAAAAACGTGTCGTTTCCGTTTCCTTCGTGTCATTTAATCATTTAAGCAAACATTTCTCTCGCCTTATTCATCCTTATTATCGGCCCCTTTATGTTATTTCTGCTCCTCAGTTGTTGTTACTCCATCCCGAGTCAGTCGCTTCTGATCAATTATTTTAAATTGTAGGAGATTCTGGGACACGAACCGTACCTGTGCCATGTTAGATTATTCACCATGAGGAATTCTAGAGACAAAACACTAAAATAATGTAGACAAATGCTTAAATAATTTTGCAAAAAGGGGAAATTTTGCTGAGTGACAAATGAATGCATGTCCTTTGTCAGCAGCTGTCTTTAACCAGAGATGGTGTTATGATGTTAATGCCTGTTTTATGGAATGAATAAAATATACAGTATTAATTTTTGGGGGTAAATGACAAAAACAGAACATATTTTCATGCATATGTGCTGTTAATGAAATCATCCTTGAGTTTAATTAACAAAACAACTGTTTAGCATTTGTACTTTATACTTAATTCAGCTCTATTTTGATGAGTTCAGATGTTTCTCATAACCTGTCAGGGCTCCCCTCCCCTCCACACACACACACACACACACACACACACACATGTCCATGCACACACATAGTCCTACCTGCTGTAGGTGTAGGTGGAGGAACACGGTTGAGACTTGCTGACCCTCTGCATCCCTGACACATCCCCAAAACCATTTCCCTGAACCCAGCCATCAGCACCAGGGGGCAAAGTGCCAAACAAGCCCAACACCGGCTTCTGGTCCGGTAAAGAGGTACTGACTCCATAGTGGTATGACGGGCTGTCCATGCTCAGACTGATGGACGAGACAGGATGCCCGGGCATCGCTGCCATCTGACAGTACCCTCTCCTCTCGTGTTCCTGCTTGATCACACCAGGTGTGCACAACTGAATAAAATCAGCATCCTTCTCCATCTTTATGACAGGAACATTAATGTTTTGTTCCAGAGTCTGCTGTGGATGTGCTTTATCATTTCCGTTAATGTTTTCTCCAGCCAGAGCAGGTTTAGTCTCCTTCAGCATGCTGCTGCCTACGAGCGGTGCGTCCTCCACGGCCAGGGACGGGAAAAAAGCATCATCGCTTGTCACACAAAACTCGCTGAGGTCTGAAAGAGCTCCAGGTAGCTCCAGACTCTGTAGGATATCCATCGTGTTCTCTTCTATCAGTCTCTCGTTTCCAGACTCATCTTTTTCCATCTGGCCATAGGAACTGAAGTCATAGTCAGATTTATCCAAAGGGGAAAACTCCTCCATTTTGAATGTGAATGTGTCCGGGGTTCTGAAGTCTTCTGAGGTACGGTTTAAATCCGCGATGCTCTCGTCCAAAAGTGTCAGGTTATCCTTGAGATGAAAGCCTTCCTTTGGCCTTTGCTGCATTTTGGAGGCTTTAGTGTCCTGCTCCTGGTTGTTTTGTCCCATCTGTGGCTCCCTGTGAATGTTGCTGCTGCTCAGTCCATTCGAGACGTCAGTGGAAGAGGAGCTGGTGGGTACGGTGCTCCCCGGGGTCTGCAGCAGGCCTCTCGTGGGTAAAGATATATTCTTAGCTGGATTATTGCTGAAGTTCAGCCAACAATCCATCTCTCTAGGCTGTGACACGGAAAGATAAGGTCATTAGTAACTAAAGAACATCTGACAGAGGACACATTTGCATTTATTTGTCAATAATAATAATAATAATAATAATGATCATTATTATTACAACTATCTACAATAGTACTATTCTGATAATAATAATAATACAACTCTCTCCAGTCTAAATACTAGACAATACACAGCTTTATTATACACAGTTTCCTGAAAAATCTGTTTCTCAATGATAAGCAGCACTTATTCAGTATTTTATTCAGTAACATAAAATACAACCTTTTAGATGCAGAGACACCTTATGAAGTAAAAGACATTTACCGTCATGTGAACCTTCACTCGTCTAAATGTGTGTTTAAAACACTGTCATATTAACACCAGATCCTGTTTTGTTTAAAAATTAAACTAAAACCTTTTTAGGGTGTGTTTATTTTTTTCCCATTATGCCATTTTCCTTTAAGTTAACCAGGCTCTCATCATCACCACCGTATGACTAATATGATAAACACCATGACAGTAATAAAGAATAACCACGACAACACTGATACTAGGTGCTCCCGCATGTAATTAATGAATGAAATTAAACAAGAAATAAATAAGAAAGAATAATGTCAGCAGCCAAAACATTTTGGTGAATGTCTGTGTTTTCATGTACAACTTATATATTTATTAACTGATATAATACATGAACACAACAACACAGTATATTTATATACTGTCATTTGAATAATATTATATTAATGTTAATACAACGATCATATCACAGTGATTATTAATGTAATAGAGTTTTCCAAGGAGACAAAAATAGATTTAAAAAAAAAAAGCATTTAAAAAAGTTGACTTTGTAAAACTACTCATTAGCTCAACTCATTAGTATATGAATCTCCCTGAGACCATCTGTGCCTGTTAGTAAACTCTTTCCAAAGAGCAAAATGTTAAACAATCTGTAATGCAGGATTAATAAATATCACATACAGAATTAGTGCAACCTGTTGGCTGCGCGGAGCCACTGCAGTCCAAAGCCCAGGCTTACAGAGGCGGGAACTCGTCAAACAGCTCGGAAATATAGATCAGAATCCCCTAATCTCAGCGCTCACTGTGCTGGGTCTAATCCAGGGGATCCAGTCCCACAGCTGTCACTTTAGATCCGACCCGATCCGATCTACTCTGACAGATGGCATGAAGTTGTTGTTGTTGTTGTTGTGTCAGAGAAATGAAACAGGGAGAAAGAGTGAAAGAAAGAAGAGAAGAAGGAGAGACGGTGAGTTCTTACCTGCGACAAATATTCAGGAAGTGTCCGAGATCATGTCAGTCTGTCCTGGGTAAAGAAAACGGACAAAATCCGAGTGAGTCTCCTCGAATTCACGAGCTGCGTCTTTACTTCCCCCGCACGCCAGCAAACACACACACACACACACACACACACACACACTCTCTCTCTCTCCCTCTCTCTCTCACACACACACACACACACACACACACAGGGGATATTTATCTAGCTCAAACCCTTCAAACCTGTAAAATCTGGTCTGAGTTCAAGCGGCCTGATGCGCAGAGATCAGACAGTCCGCGCGCTCCGGCTCGAGCTGTTACACATCACACGCGCACACACACGCGCGCGCGCGTTACGTAAGACGCTTCCGACTCCAATAGATTAGACGTGAAACCATACACAGACTGAGAGACAGACAGGCGGACAGACAGGCGGACGGACTCACATGTCTAGCGGGGTGTTGGCAGTGTGAACTCCTCTCCAAACGCTGCGCGTGAGCACACACACACACACACACACACCAGCTTGTGAAAGCGCTCCCGAAACAACCCGTGTGTGTGTGTGTGTCATCAGATCAGACGCGTCATGCCTGGATCAGACCTCAGACTGGACGCAGAATTCCACAAACTCTCTCTCTCACACACGCACACACACGTACACACACTCCGTTATCCAAAAGTGCATAAAACTGTGTGTTGGAGCACGGGCCCGCCTGACACGCGCGCATGTTTGTTACATTGTTTCCTCTGATCTTGTTGCGCTCTGATGATTAAAGTTGAAGTTAAAAGAAATTTAAAAAAAAAAAAAGTTAGGAGGGGGGTGAGGGGGGGGAGGGGTAAATGGCGCAGCTCTCTCTGGTAGATGATAAACCGGGCGAAGTGCGCGCGCTAACGGAAGAGAAGCGGGAAGCTCGCGCTGTGCGTCGGGATTAAAAATAAAAACACCCCGAGGTGCGGACAGGCGAGATAACGCGAGGCAGGGTCACGCTGCATGACGTCACTCCCGCGCCTCAGAGTTCTTAAACTCGGATCAAAGACTCTGAACTGCCTGATACGGACCAGAACGCCGACCGCGCATGCGCACCAAACCCGCTGCCTCTTCTTGACTTTGTTTTCCAGTGACATGAGCATTAATAATTAATCAGGCGTCCGGATATTCCCGCATTAAACACATCAGCATGCAGTGTTTAATAGAGCTGTGGTGTAGAACACAGCTGTTCATCTGAAGGAGTTCTAACAGAGGAGAACCCGACTGCAGGAGAACCTTACTGGACTCTGACTGCTTCTGTTATTCACTGCTTCAGGAGAAAGAACTGAACTCACAGTGTGTCAGGGCTTCCTGCTGGTAATAATCTCTGGGGCTCTGGAAGTGTTGGCACCCTGCAGGAGACTGGGCAGGAAGCAATCAGAGAAATCATTCACATTATTATTTTTTGGTTTAATATAAAGAGAAAGTATATGATAATAGGTTCAGATATATTAGGACATCAGGTAAATTTAACAGCATTTACTTTCTGACCAAGTGACTGAAAATTATCGTTTATATAACCTTATAAATCCTTCTGGATGAGTGGGGAAAAAAAACATTTAATTGATTATAGTTAGTAACCTGGTAACCCAGTGAAAGGGTCTATCCAGTGACAGAAACTTCAAAGCACTTTTGTAAGTCACTCTGGATAAGAGCGTTTGCCAAATGCCTCAATGTAAATGTATCAGGGCTGGGTCAGCATCAAACAGGAAGGTGACCCATACAAAAAACTTGAGATATAAAAATAGCTTGACTAATATATTTCACATATTTATAGTGCATGTGTATATCATCTAGCCAAAAAAAAGGTCCCCATTTTTAGAAGGGTCAAATTAATGGCCTGCATCAAACAATGAAAACATTATAATTACTGGAATTAGGTTAATATTAGGTGTCTATTAAATTAGTTTGTATTTTATTTTCTAACTTTTGTAAATATTGTAACTTTCCAGCCTAAATATTATAAGTATTATAAATAGTAAGTATTATAATATTTATAAGTATTATAAAAATATGAATTTTAAGATCATTATATTTTTATTGAAAGATTACATTATTTTTTATTTTAATTGCACTCTATAGTGCAATTTATTTAATTGTAGTGAAAATTTTGTCTGTGATGAATACAATTTTTATTTGATTTAGGAGCTTTCCAAAGAATTATTAAAACAGGGAAATATAGTGCTGAACTGCCAACCGTCAGGAAAAAAAATTAATGTACTGAATCACCAGGTTATCACATCTACAGTATGGAGTTTTTCTGGATTCTTCTGTTTTCCAGGACTGCTGTGTTTATACTGTATAATATTATCATTTGCTTATTTTTAATTTTAAGGTTTCTTCAGACAATTTCATTGAAATCTGATTTATTAATGCCATAAATCCTGACTAATCCCGTAGCATATCTATCTTCAAAACACAAACAGTCTACATTTTACTTTTTCATTGTTGATCATTTAGATTTTAGTGGTATATTACATTTTATGTTTTTATAAAAGATATCATTGATCTATGGATGAGAACAATATCTAACCATCTCTCAGTGATGAACATCCTCAACCTACTAAATACTCAACGGCTTCTTATGAACTGAACCTGATAAGATCATGCATTTACAGGAGGAGAGAGGAACCCAGTGGAGGTCAGTTGTCACCTTTAAGTGGCTGAATTGCCAGAAAAAGTGTTATGGAGTACAGGGACAGGCAGACCCACACTGCCATGCCAACAAGCTCATTACTGGTTAACGGGTATAATGCAGGCATGAACATGGGCAATTAATCCAGAGGAGCACAGCCAGAGGTGGTCCAACCTGTCTCTCTGGGCCTGTAGGAATCACATTGTACTTTAACTCTGGCAAAGGACAATCAAAGAACAAATGTTCCTCAGATGACTTCATTATTACAGTAAGAACCGACCTCATCAATCTGATTAAACCGCACTTTCCACTGTAAGAGTTGAGTCAAAGGTGACCGTTTTACCCTTGATACCAGTTTAATGGGCCCAAAAATATATACCCCAAAAACTGGTATTGTTCTTCAGGAACTTTCACGATAAGAGCTTGAGTATTTTAGGAAGGAGCCATGGTTTCCTGTATCTTACATTAACTACAGTGGCCTGCGCAGACGAGGATGTACTGTAGCGCAGAGCTGGTTTCATGAGCATGAAGTGGAGAGAGGGAAGTACGTAAAAACGTTTTTTTTTGCTCATAATCTCATTGCTTTATTTAAAGTGTCTTGATTATCAGCATTAAAATCTTGTTGAGAGGGAGAGAAACATAAACAACTATTTATAACCAGAAGAACCAAAACCAAGAAACACAGAAATGAGGTAACAAACTGACAATATAAACTGTGCAATGTTTAACAGGAACAACTTGATATAACTGAGCAAACTAATCAAGAACTAACATAAAACAACTGAACACCATCAGGTAAGAAGCGAATGATTGATGAGGGGGAGCATGTGTGGTGTGTCACCATGGAAACAAGGTTTTTGCTATGTTCAATAGTGTTTTCCGAGGAGTTTGTGAAAGTGTAATTCAATCAAACACACACAATGTCATGGAACAGACCAGAACACACACTTACTTACCCTGTGTTGAGAAATAGAGGGGAAAGCCCACCCCAGGAGGATGCATGTACTGTACGTATTTATTTGTAGGCATGGCTTTGGCAGTGTACCACCATCTTTACCCGTAATCCATCAAAGCATATGTTTATCAGAAAAGGCTTTCGTTCACTGAAACTGCATTGACCCAAATAAACAAGCTACTTGTTTGACAACCTTGATGCCACATGACATGCTATTTATACAGTATGACTTACAACGTGCCATCCCGTAACCTCTCTTCTACTGCCTACTCCTGAAGTCTCACAGAGGATTTTTCAAGCACGGAGATTTTAGGACAGGATTAACAGGTTTTTCAGCCTGTGACAAGCAATATTAACATCAAACATCAATACACTTGGTGCTTCCTGTTCAGTTGGTGGCACTGAGTATAGACGGATCTGCTCGTGCATGCTCTGCTGGTGGACGATTTGCTGCCTGCAGGCAGAGCCTATGCCTTAATGTAGGTGAATCATGCTGACTCCATATTCTGATCTGTACAGTGCATGCACACGGCTGCACCAAAGCGACACAAGTTGCAGCTTAATGCAAGAGGGAATGGATTCTGTTTGGAAAGTGTGTCATAAGAATGCACGATTTCAGCACTAGAATAGAAAGTCTTAACCGTCTCACATGGTCTGAATTTATGCGGGGCTGAAAATAGAAAAAAAAAAAATACTGGAGTTACACAATGATGATTACAAAAAATCAATAGTTTTTAATGGAGAAAATCCAGCGTGACAGAATGTTGGAATGGAAATTAGTGACCTGTTCCACACTGCCAAATTATCTTCTTCTGAGTCAGTATGTTCCAGTGGAAATATAACAAGTTCTGTCATGATTAAGCGTTCTTCGTTAAAAGCTTTCATATTGATTCATCGATAAATCAAGCACAGCCTGAGCAAAGGATAACAAACAAGGAATGGTAAAATGCTCATAGTTTGTTGCACTAGGTGAAAAATTCTGGAATTCAATAAAATAATTAGTAATAAATAAACAGATAGATAATACATTATTATTGAAAGGATTCTTTTCACAGCATACATACAGTATATGAATGAGTGATGTGATTTTCCAAAAGCCAGAAAAGAAGCCCTTTATGATGAAACTCAACACTCATGTGTGCTGCTTTTGTGCGAACTTACTTATCTAGCTTTCTGCTTATCTACAATCTAGCAACCCTGAAATCTCAAGTCAGAGCTAAAACACTGAACCACCACCTGCTCGATATACAGTACAGTACAGTTAGTGTCTTGATTGTAGAACTAATGGAGCGTCATGATTCTGATGTTGAAATCGATGATGCAATTAAATCAGTTGCACTTTTTTGCAGGATGTAGTTTTATGCAAGTCACTCAGTTAATACACAGTGTATTAATTATACACCAGTCAGTTCTGAGCGAGTAATCTGATTGGATGAGAGGCGTTATTCCACGAGTGATGATAACAGACAGTAACAGCACTGTGAGGTGTAACTGTATGTATGAGTGGGCGTGTCCCAGGTGTTGTCCAGTGGTTAATGACA
>JAQMYI010000011.1:96825-114539 GCA_030014275.1 Clariallabes melas
CTTGTTCTCCTGGGAAGGTCTTCATGAGGGACAGTTTCATCATCATGGAGCTCGATGGGTTTTACAAACGCACTCGATTATAATACTGTTCTTGTAGGAACTGTTCCAGAACAGCTGAGCTTCATGTCATAAAATAACTACTGACTGTTTTTACTGTTAAAAAGCTGAATGAACAGTTAAACTGGTGTACAAGAGCAAAAACCATTATATGCATTCATGGCTTAAACCACAATAAAACATTTTACATAGGGTTAAGAAGCAGTGAGGAGAGACTGGAAAACGAGGCATGGTGAGGTGTTGCCTACATTGGATTAGAAGTAATTGCACCTTTGATTTTTGAGAAAGAGAGAGAGATTGTTTAAAGAACTCTCTCCTTCATAATCCCAGGATGATAATAAGGAGCTGGATGAAGGAGTACCGCATGTGCAGCTCCAGGAGATCTACTGTAGATACTGAAGAGAGACTCCGAGTCAGTGAATAAACACAGAGATTTGTTTGTAGCTTAGTGTTCACATAATAATGAAAGAAGTGAAATAAATAAATAAACAGATTGGCCTACTCCTCTGGTGATATGGTTAGTAAAGTTAGAGACGTATAAGAAGACCTTCAGGCATCAGGAGGCGCCGTCGTGTGTCTGCTCTTAAAAAGCCTTATGTAATTATTACAGAACAAAAGTACATTAAAAACAGAAGTGCTGGAAAACACAGGAGTAGCAACTTAGCAGAAGAAACCAGGATGTACAGGAAACATACAGCAAAAGAAATCTTAAGAAATTCTACATTATTATTCATTATAAATAGTTCATTATATTATTATTATTATTATTATTATTATTGCGAAGGTATGATTGAATATTTGTCAGTAGTGAGTAGTGGATGTAGCTGTATTTGACACAAAGGGCTCCTAATTAAAATGGATTTTATGAGAATTGGTGAGAAAATACAAATACAATGAGGTAAAAAAAGTATGTGCACCCCTAGCCCTAGCCATCCCACCCACCTCGGGCTCTTCCCCAAACCGTTACCACAAAGATTAAACAGACACAATTGTACAGAATATCTCTGTGTGCTGTAGCGTTAGCGTTTCCCTTCACAGGAGCTAAAAGGTCCAAACCCTTATCCAGCACGATGACGCCGTGTGTGAAGACACGGTGTGTGTGTGAAGAGTGTGTTGGAGTGGAAGAACTTGAGTATGAACTGGAGCCTCCTCCACATCCCGACATCAGCATTTATACCTCCTGGAAACTTGGTGGTTTTATGTTTTATAACTCTTTATAGTCGCTCACTACAGCGTCAGAGATGGAAGGTCATGCATGGATGTGTATCAGACTACAGTCATGGATCAAAGAGTTCCAAAGGGAACAATACAGTCATACAAGAAGCGCCGCAATTAATCTAAATGAAGTTCAGACACAATCCGTGCTCATAGTTACGCTGCTGAATATTCATGTGTAATGCAACATGCTACTGAATACTAATCATCATGTTCCTGCAACAATCAGCTAATCATGCTCATTATATTTGGACCAGAGGAAAACATTCATTCGATTGGATTTGCCTAAAATCCCTTCAAAGAGCAAACATGGTTCTTCCAAATATCAATTTCTGTTTTTTTTTTTTTTGCTAACATAAAGTTTACATTCAGTAACTCTTTAAGGAAAGATATCGTTTGCTTTTTTACCTTCCAAGTACAATTTCTGTCAATTCAATCCTGACTCATGTGTTGTGCCTTACTTTAGTGCAACACAGAATTTACTGTTTTTTAAGATTTTTCTTTTTATTAGTATTTTTCCCCCCTTGTCTAATTTATTACTCTTTTTATTTCTTCTCGGAAAACATGCGTAAGCAACTGTAACCAAGACGAAGCAATTTCCCTCTGGGATTAATAAAGTTCTTTGAATCTTGAATGAATCTTGAATCAGCCAAGAAGAACATTACCAGTTATAATAACCATTGAGGAAACTATGACACAAGCTGTTACTTCAGAGTAAAACTCCACGGCATCCCGTCATCAGCGTACAGTCGAGTAACTTTTGTTGTGTGTGTGTGTGGTTTCAGTCCTGGTACCTTTGTACAGCTCTGTTCTGTACAGCAGATGTGTTTCAGGAACGATCTAGTCTCTAATTCCGGCTCAAAAAACACATAAAAGACACGAAACTTGGAAAGAATCAAACTGAGGCCTGGAAAAAGTGGGACGCGTGACTTTTTCTCAGACTTTTTGTAGAAAAACTTCACACTCATACACGCATGTTCTGATGTACAGATATGATCCACTCCATAATTCCCCTTTCCATATTTCATAGATTCCATATTTAACTTATAGCAGGTGTTCAGAATAGTGCCAGTCCACAGCTCCTGATCTACACAGTACGATGTCTTTTGGCACACTGACTTATGAAGGTCGGGGCTCCATGTGACTGTACGTACAGACTGTTGGTGGGTTACAAACCAAGTCTCGAAACTTTTTGATACCACCTTGTAATAATTCTATTATTGCACAATGCTTAAAAAGACTAAAAGATCAAAGGGACATTGACTTTCAAAGTTTTTTTAAAATCAGATTTTAAAGTTCTTTCATCAATAAAATGATAAATATTTCAAAATAATTAGGAAAGTTTGGACACAAAATCTAATCCAATGTTCATTCTTTATTTTTATTATTTCCTACACTGTACACTAATCCTGAAGGCCTGCATGATGAGAAAGAATCTCCTCTGAGTGCTGTTGCGTTCCTGTAGACTCTCACTGGTGGTTTCTGAGGCTGAACGTCTCATCTGCAGAGTAAGAGGTCAGTCTCGCTCTTCCTTTCCTGCGACACTCCTCATGACAGACGGGTTCATCAGACAGTTTGTTATGACTGCACTTTAAGAGGCTGTAGTTTCAGACTGAGTTCTCTGGCCTTCAGGTCTTAATGTAAATAGAATGAAGAGTCCATCAGCATTTATCACATCATTCCATGTGTGTTATTATTTTAAGTTTAATGTCTTCAGTAGTGTTCTACTACTGTATGTGGAGAATAAAGAATAAATACAAAATATTAAAATGGAATATTAAATATTTCCCCTCTGTGAGTTTTTATGGTTGTGAAAATCTTCCACCATGGATTCATCAGTTATTTAGCAAACAGTTTTCACTTGTTATTTAAGATGTTCAGCTTGCACACGTTCAGCAGAAGGCACCGATCAGAGTCGATGTGCAACAGAAAAAGTGTGAACGATGGTGAGATATTAAAAAGCGTGGTGTCACAGTGTGATCAATGCTGACACAGCTGCACAGATTTCTCATAAATGATGTGTGGATGTCGTTCTTCAGTCCCGCCTCTTCATAAATAAACACAACACGTAAACGGCAGCCGCAGATTGTGAACCAACATCAGCACTTTGAGGACTGAAGTGTCTCTTTTCACGACAACGGGCTGTTTTAGACATTTTACAGAAACTTGGGCTGAAAGGCAAAAAAGTTCATTGGGGTTAAATTGACGTAATTGACCGTGATGTATAATGAAGGCCATTATATAATCCTGTATAGCCGACATATATACAGTATAATAAAGACTTAGTCATGATTGAATAATAAATGCTTGTCAGCTAGACATCATTCTTGAGCAGAATTCATCTGAACAAAGAAGTGACGTTAGAAAGTGACGCCGAGTATGTCGTCACATGAATATTAAATATTAACCGTTTTCTATAAGGACTGAAGTTCTGTAATGAAACCAGACGATACGATTTAATTAATATTAAAGTCTTACCATCATGTAGCACTGCCCATTCGCACATACTATACCATTAGTTTTTATTTTAATAACAGTCTGTCCATATGTGAATGAAGAGTCAGACGAACAGCTCTTGGAATGGTTTCCCTCCTCCATCAGAGGGAGTACAGACGGGCCTGCGTTACACAACTGCTGTCAAACATGACAAACCCAACCCGAGGCAGATGGAGATCTCGACTCAACACTGCCATCTGATGGGTTTCGACATTGAGGAACCTGCTGAGAACCTGGTGGGAGAGTCAGCAGGTGTTGGATAAACTGCACACAGTATGATATACACTGTGGAATAACCAGGACAGGTGGAGGAACACTGTTAGAGCACCATCAGCACAAAATAAGCAGAAATCTTCACTGTAGATCAGGGGGCGTGAGGCTCGATTTAGGGTATAAGCCACACACACACACACACACCACAACATTATGTTTCTAGAAGTATTCACCCATTACTTAACTCTTACATAAGTTACTTCAGAAGGACACATAACTGAGAGCCTTTCTCTCTTTCGCCCCCTGGTGGAAGAACAAATGAATTACAATGGATTTAAATGAATTATAAATTTAAAAAATAACTTTTAAGGGGCTGTCCGTCTCATACATGCCCAATATATTAAAAATTTATAAAAAAATATATATATAATTTGTCACAAGTTAACTGTCTTAAGTTTTATTTTTACACTAATACCTACTAAACTCTAATTAATACTGTTTAATTTTTTGTAAATTTCTTAGTTGTGTAACGCTGCCCATTTTTAAACAGTTGCTCTGAAATGCACATGAATTATGTTAAAGTATCTAAACCACTTTGATTTCTATCCAAACAACGTTGTTATCAATCTATTTGCCGACAAGGAATATTAAAAGAATGTAAATTGTCACGAAAAGGCGAGTTTGTGCAAGTCAGGGCTTAAACCGCTCGGATCCATGAAACATGTTTAATGGATAAAACATGAGGAGATGCCCGCATTCTGTCTGGAATCTTTCACAAGAGCTCTCCTGCTGTTAAACACAGATTCCATCAGTTTGTGCCAAACTTCAGCGCGCCTCAGTTTAATGTTCTGTCCAAGCAGAAGTTCCATCATAGGACAGACGCCTGTAGATTTAATTAAGGAGATGGATCAGGTTTGTTGCGTTTTGGCATTAAACTGTGTTTCAGACTTCAGGGCTGCTGCTGATGGATATTAAAATTATTATTATTATTATTATTTCCCCCTCTATTGAGGATCCTGGTGCAGTGCACTTTCCTGCTCTTTAAACCAGATTTTACTCCAGATCCTGTCCTCAGTTTTGAGCAGCGGGGTCACTATAAATAGTGAAGATGTAAATTTAACTTCGTGACCCAGTAGTGACGTGATCACACAAAGACTTAAAATCATTTTGCTCAAATGTTAAGTGTATGTACTCTACTGGACACGCACAGGCACTTTAAGCTTCAGACTCCTGATCGTTCTGTAATGGACTTTAACTTTATTCTTGTCTTTCAAACACAAAAACAGGAAGTGATTGCTTGAAGCAAAAGAAAAAGAAAAAGAAAGAAAACAAGCACCACTCTTGTGTCCATGGAGAAGGAAAGAAAGAAAAAAAAAAAGAGCCTTGTGACTCCACAACATCTTCAACCCATTTATTTATTTTGGAAACATGGCGTGTGAAACAGCACAAGTGTAACACTCAACCATCGTCTAACCGACTTTTCACAGAAGAGATAAAAACCATTGGACTCCCCTAGACGTACAAAAGAACAAACTCCACGGTGTATAAATATATCTCAGGCAGCTTGGCGCTGTGAGCTCGGCTCCCTGACATTTACTGTACAAAGTCAAACAAAAAGAAATGCAGAAGTGTGTACTGAAGCAGAGTGTACGCTCGGGCAAAGTTATAACCTGCCTTACAAAAAGCAAAAGAAATCATAATAATAATAAAAACTTCATGGCAACGTTTCGGCAAAATATGTTTAAAAAAACAAACAACAAAAAACAAAAACAAAGCCACACCTACTAGAGGTTCGCACTGATGCCAAAATAAGAGCGAGAGCTACGGATCAGAACCGGAGAGGAGTTTAAAATGAACGGGTTCCAGGCTCGGTCCATTTCAGTGATCGCTGCAGGAGGAAAGGAATTTTTCAGTCTGTATGGGTGTGTCTTTAAAATAACACACACACACACACACAGAGAGCACGTTTCCTGTACTGACCACATGCTGAGAACGACAGAACAAAGCCTTTAGTTGTACGCTCTATAGTGACACAATAGCTTGTGAAGTTGTAGAAATGTGATTTATTTATACACCAGAATTATTTACTCTACATGCCTCTGGTCCGTTTACTTAGTATTATTAAATACTTAGTCTATTAAAACAAAAAACAAAACAAAACATAAATCGGTCTGAAATGATCAAATTAAAGATATTGCTGTACGTGATGTAAACAGGGTTGAAAAGAAAGAAAGAAAGATAAAAAGAAAGAAAGAAAGAACATCTGCAGGCCACATCTGGCAGATGTTGCAGAGGGAATGTGCTAGACAGCGAGGAGGTTCTTGGTTTAGCCGGACTCGGCCTGTTCTGCGCACTGCGTTGAGTTCGGGGAGGGGGGGGGGGAGAAGTGTGTGTCGGTGCGTTGATTGTCCTGGAGAGAGAGAGAGTTCAGAATACGGAGATGAGGGCGAAAACCCCGTAGAGCAGAGCGCAGGGATACGCAACCAGGAGCTGCTGGCCGTCCATCGCCAGGGCAGAGATGAAGATCTTCGAGGCGGACAAGCTGCACCAGCCGATGATGGCGGCCGTCAGAACGATTCCCAGCAAACCTCTGAAATCCAAGGACGAGCGGATTAAACACACGATCCCGGCGAAACGCTTTTAAATCATTACTGTTTATTAGACATTTAAAACATTACAGATCATCGGTTTGGTTAATCTGTGTGTAAACGAAAGCTTTATTAAAAGACGAGCGTTTCTGTGGGTCTGTCGTTTACGCTCAGATTATACTCTACACTACAGTAGATACGAGTACATGCAGCCTAATCTCCCGTTAATAATCTGACTCAACGCTTAATCGGATTAAACAAACGCTCACGTAAAGCTGAAGGAGAACAGAAAGATGAAATGGTCTGAGTGAATTTTAATAATCTGTTAGAACAACAGCAGGTAAAAGCGAAAGAAAAAGTAAGAAAGTCAGACACGTTAATGTGTCTGATTACAAACGCTATCCGAGTGTGATCACTGTGTGTGTGTGCGTGTGTGTGTGTGTGAGAGACACGATGCACTTCTGGTGCTCTTAAACTGAACCTTGCTCCATTTATTTATAGTTATAACTCTGGATCGGATTACGTGCAGCGTGAGCGTAAATAAAGACTGTTGACAGAGCGTTCAGGTTATTATGATCCTCATAAACAGATTATTAGAGATACTGTATGCACTCGGAATGGATTTATACAGATTGGCCCAAAATAATACTAACAATTTTTTTAAAAAACCTTTGCATGAGTACCAACTTCTTCCTCTAAACACTCACTAACATTTCCCTGTTCAAATCATCTCATCTCTCAATTCTGTCGCTTGAGCTTTTACAGAAATGTGAACACACAGGGTTAAACCTTAGACTCTCAGTGTATTTACACTTTGATGTGAAAGCTCTTTCCACCTCACACTTTAGGAAAATCACCCAGCGCTGTCCTGCCGAGTACAAAACTTTACCTTTAAAGTAACAGATTTACAAAACTAAACTCCACATAAAAAGAAATCTTAAAGCTTAAAATTGGTGACATGACACTGGTTATTTAATGTAAATATGTAGAAAAACAATATGAAAATTTTTACATTTTAAAAAGATACAACATGCGATAAACATATCGTTTCTCATAGTGTCGTCCACTGAACTGCATGTGGGACACAAGGGGTCACTTACTGTACAAGAAATACAAAACAAAAAAACTTGAACTGTAAGTAAGTATGTCTTTAAATACTATAAAATTTTCATGAATAAATTTGGACATTATAAAAAATAATCAGAACTAATGAAACAAAGCCATGGGATTTAAATGATATGTAATATATCCTTGATACACAGCGTGGGGAAATATTTCCCATTTGTCATGTGTCATTCAGAGTGATTAATATTTAGGAAAGGCTGGTAGAAAAACATAAAAAAAAAAAAGCTTAAACAATTTATAAGGATGTGTGTGTGTGTGTGTGTGTGTGTGCGTGTGTGTGTGTCTCACCTCCTCCATTATGACACACACTGTATGACAGACATGATGTTACTCACTGTAAGGAGAAGAGCACGCCGAAGCTGGAGAGGAGAATCATGGGTAGCAGACAGTACCCCAGGACGCTGGCGACGCAGCCGAACGAGACGCCCGTCATGCTCATGAGGTTCAGGAGGCAGTACATGCCCAGGCAGCCGATGGCACTGATCCCGTACACGTAACCGAACTGGATCTTACCCGTCTGCACACATCAGGGAGGGAAAAAAAAACAAAAACATGAAGGCCAAAAGGAACAAAACTATTTATTTAAACATTTTAACCGTTTCCGATGAGCTCGCGCTCGTCCCGGTTTTAGATCACTTACGAGCAGCAGCGTCGCCCCGAAGGCCAGGCAGAACACCATGGGACCGGCCAGATCCGTTTCGTTCATTATGCTGCCATCTGCTGCCTTCATGGGGTGCAGCACCGTCAGCGTCTTCTGCCAGATGTGGTCAAAGTTGATTCCTAACTCTGCAACAAAAAACATGACCGAGTTTAAATTCAGATTCCTAAACATGAAGAGGTAACAATACTGACCAAGGCTGGTGGCTCAGTGGGGTGGAGTTCAGTCAGGGCTCTGAGCAGGACACTCGAGTTCCTCCGCTCCATCACACTCTTAATGGAGCAGAGCCTTCACCAAGCTGGACTAATGGATCTCACAGGGGCGTCGCCTGAGACATTCTGTACAACTGTGTCGTTTAAACTTTGTGCTAACACTTTGAGAAGAACCTCATACGGTTCGGGTGTAAGAATCTATCTATAGACTTTTAGCCGTATTGTTTAGATTAAAGGTTAATATTAATTTTTATTTATTTATTTATTCAGCCTGGTCTACTGTATGTAAAAATGACCACAAAGCCGCAGCATGTTTTAAAAAAGTGCAGCACCCCATGTCC
The DNA here is from genome assembly GCA_030014275.1 of Clariallabes melas. Lineage (NCBI taxonomy): Eukaryota > Metazoa > Chordata > Actinopteri > Siluriformes > Clariidae > Clariallabes > Clariallabes melas. The sequence goes on from JAQMYI010000011.1 coordinate 105,731, forward strand.
TTTTAGTTTTTGTTGTTCTGGTTACAGTGTGAGTTGTTTAATTTCCAGAAATCATTCTCCAAACGATGCTTTAGTACATAAAACCCCACACATCTCTGTTAATTATCATCCATGAAAAACATCAGCATCAGCTCACGTGTCACTCAGTCACCGGTGATGAATGGATGAATTCCACCTGCTCACGTACAGCTCTGATGTCATTCTGTAAGCAGAGCACGAACGCAGAGCGTCGTCACAGAGAGACGCATTTCAGAGGAGACCGTCTCTCGTCTGGTGGTTACCGTACATGGGCGGGTCCGGGCGCGGGGGAGTCGTTCTTCTATCGTTTCTAGTCATCAGTAGCTGTACAGTTATTCCTAATAAATCTGACACTCCTACACTGTTCTGTTCCCACATTCAGAAAGTTTCATTGCACGCTTTGTTATGAATCACTATAAATTCTCAAAAGGCTGAAAAACTTTTGTGGTGCTGCGACGACTTTTTATAACTCACAGACCTTCTCATAGTGGAAACCCACATAGATCTACAGGGGTATAATACACGTAATTCTGGTAGCAATTCTGGTAGCATCTATAGCGTACTATGATTAGCGATGAAAACCATAGCATGCTACAAATGGCTAAGACAGCCGGCCTAGCAGTGACGTGACAGCACAGCACCACGACTATTCCACAGACCCTCTAAGCACATCTCAGAGCCATTTTAAGTAAACACTACATCTGTATCCGTATCCTGACTGATATCTTTTCTTAAATGTAGAACGGTTCCCAAGTCCAGTAATGATCATCAATGACCACTTAAAAGCAAAAAAAGGTCAAATGTTTAGCAGAATGCATAAAATGAACAGCACACAATTGTTCATAACTGTTCACTAATAAATCACTGCTGATTAAAAACATAATTAATTATACCTTGTAAATATTTAGTTGTTAAGGTCTAATCATGTATCCATAACAGGACACAACTGTTGTTTTTAATCAGGAAAAAAAAAAAAACGGAAATAATTGCAGGACGCGGCATGCGTTCCACGAGACGGGAAAGGTCAAAGTTCGAGGCCACAGGAGAAATGATTTATGAACTCGGGAGAATGCGCAAGAGGGAAAATAAAAACAACAAGTACCCACTCCCACAACCTGTGGCCAAAAAAGTACCGCAGTACTAAAGGTTTAAAAACGGTGCTTTTTGAAATAATCAATATCTTTAACTATACACATGTCTGTATGGTCTGACTGATAAGACTTTGTGTGTGTGTGTGTGTGTGTGTGTGTGTGTGAGCGTGCGTGCGCATGTTATAACGGGAAAGAAAATGACTGAATTTGTAATATGAGCTAAAATATAATCCACTCTTCTGTGTTTTGTACGGCCTTGAATGTGAGGAGATTCCCAGGAGTTCAGAGAGTTTTATTTATATCTTACTGACCCCTAAATCGTTCAGCAATCGTGTGCAGGTCTGGCGAGTTCGCTGGTGTATTATTACTTACACAGACTGGCTGTAAATATGTTAGATTGTAATACTCCTGGTCAGTGCTTCCAAAAATAACCCAAGATATTAACTAAGAATAGCTCTGTGGAGATGTGTGTGTGTGAATAAAAGTGTTTGTGTGTTTTTTTTTTTTACCTTCCAGTAGGGGTGGCTCGTCCTCGAAGCTGCTGCTGTACAGGGACTGTGCGGAGGCCGGGGTAAATCCGGGCGTGGGCTGATAGATCTGTCCCGTGTAAGGCTGCTGAGGCTGCATCATGGGCGGCGCCCCGTAGGCCATGGGCTGGGAATACTGACCGTACTGACTGGGAACAGGACACGTCATCAGATACTTACAGCAATGCGCTGCTTCCCAGCACTGATATTAAACACACCCTGACTCACCTCACTTCCTCGTTACCATGAACACCAGGAATGGGCTCCTAACACGAGAACTCCTGCATTACACACGGTTTATACGTGTTCAATGTGATTCACTCAGTGTCCTAATGTTCCTCAGATACCTAAACGCACCCTCAGAGACTTTTCCAGTTGGACAAAGCATCAAACTGAACACTTCACCACAGCAAAGTAGACGGCGGTTCTGTGAACAGCCTCTACATGCGACACTGGACGCCGCTCACGATATGAGTTTCTAGACGCATTCGTTAAATTGTAACGTGGGTTTTTTTTGTTTGTTTCTGACAGGACTTCTCACATCTATATATTTTACCCTGACAGCCCCATACACACTATACAGATAAACACTGCTAACAAAAAAGTAGCACAATCACGTCACTAGAGATAGTGGGGGGAAATTTTTTTTTATGTATTGTTAGGTATTCTAGACTATTATTATTTTTCAATTTATTATTTGGAACATTGGACGGCAGCAAAGTATCCTGTGCAGTATGAGCGAATTATTTGCTAGTTTGTTTAGAATTGTAATAAAATCTAAGACAAAAAAAGACACCTGATAATATCGTATCAGCTGGTCCCTGGTGATTATCGTCCCTACGTCATCATTTAGAAGAAAAACTAACACACAAACCCCTCTTGACCACGCCTGCTTCACCTTTTTAGTAGTTTCATGACTTACACACACACACACACACACACACACACACACTACCAGTTTGGACACCCCTTCTAATTCCACTGTCTTTCCTGATGTTTATTTCTTTCCACACTGTAAAACAATGGTGACGGTAAATCTGTTGTTACCTAATAACCTTAATGTCATATGTGTTATTTCATAGCTTTGAAATCTCCAGTATTATTCTAGAATGTAAGAAATAAATCTAAATAGAATTAGTTGGTGCATCCAAACTGTTAACTGGTACTGTATGCTCTAGATGCTGTTGTAAACACTAACACATCTGTGTATTAAGGGATTTACTTGTTGTACGGATCTTCAGCGTTGCCGTAGCTGTAACCTCCTTGGCTCTGGTCTTCTACACTGTAAGGAGACTGGTAGAAGTCTGTGTTAAAGTTCTCGAACCCGGACATGATGAGTGGCCTAGATAAGGAGAGAAAACACACACACACAGATTAGATTCAGACATCTTGATGTACCGGTATATATAATATATAGTACAGTACATTATGGTTTACCAAGGTTGCCAGATCTTTATTACTGAGTACCAACATCATATACTCCAAAATCCACTTTTTCCTCCCTTTCCTAATCTTTACATTAGACTATATGATACCTTACAACAGAAATGCTTCTGTGCTTCACACACACACAATCACACACACACAACAAAAAAAAACATATTACATTCAGGCATCTTGATTTATAAACATGATGTACAGTATATCATAGTTTACCACGGTTGCCAGATCTGTCACTGAGTACAGACATTATATATTCTATAATCTTCCTTTTCCCCTTCTCTTAATCTTTATTATAATATATATAAGACCATAATGTACATACAGTAAGTAATCCAGGGTTGCCAGATCTCTTGCCAGCTCATCATTTAATCCGTTAGATTAACATTCTCACTGTTATCAGTTTAATGCTGGAGATTACGAGCAGCCCAGAAGGTTATGACGTCAGAAATGTAGTTATTATAAAAATTTTATTCTGTCATGCTTGTGGAAATCATCTTACTAACGTCCCAGAGATAAACTCATAGAACTTAACCAACACATTAACTCTTATATCTGTTGGCTAAAGCTAATGCTGCTAATTCAACACCAGGGAGACACAGAGCTCAGATTCTAAGTTAATAAACAATATAATGTAAAAAGATACAATATAATATAATATAATATAATAATATAATAATAATAATAATATATAATATAATTTTCTGAGGTAACAGTTAGCATTGAGTGTCTGAGTAACTCTTAAAGCTTCACAGTCACAACATCAGCGCGCGCTGTGAGGAATTTCATAAACCTTATCACCAAAAACATCCCACATAAATATAGAATTAAAAATCTTTATATAATACTGAAGTGTTTACCTTTAGCTGTTGTTCCACACAGCACTGCAAAACACAGCCAGCTCTGCTAGTTACCTACGTGTCAGGGAGGATTATTCACTTCCGGGTCATGAGGCTGTTTAAGGAAATAATGGCGGAGTGGAAAGCGGGGTGTTTTTTTTTTTTTTTTTTTTTTAAGGTTACGTGCGCCCTCTATAGGTGAGAGCGCTGTACAGCAAACTCCCAATCCCCATTTTTTTTCATATCCTCTTACACACCAAATCCAGACCATAATATAATTATAATAATATAATAAATATCAGTGAGTGAGTGTATAAATGAGTCAATTGAATTATCCACAGGCCTATGAGAACAGAATGACAGAAAAAATATATAATTCCTGCAGCTCACATGAAATCATTACCTAATAAGAGAATATTTTTTTTAAATATTGTTTTTAGGGTACAATATGGCGGCACGGTGGCGTAGTGATTAGCACTGTCGCCTTGCACCTCCAGGGTCCGGGTTCGATTCTCGCCTCAGGGTCCTTGTGCATGGAGTTTGCATGTTCTCCCTGTGGGTTTCCTCTGGGTACTCCGGTTTCTTCCCTCAGTCCAAAGACATACAGTTTAGGCTAATTGGTGTTCCCAAATTGCTGCTGTGTGTGCCCTGTGATGGATTGGCATCCTGTACCAGAATGCACCCTGCCTCGGTCCCTAAGTCTCCTGGGAAAGGGTCTAGACCCCCCCCTGACCCTGTATAAGGATAAAGCGGTATAGACAATGAGATAAAGGTGGCGCAATGTTTTATTATGATATTTTATACATATAACGACAATCAAGACAAAGCAACTTTATAGATTCTATAAAAACGTTTTATTTTGTCTTAAATGAGCAAGGCAGAGGTACATGACAAACATAGCAAAGAAAAACCTCCGGAGATGACGCGAGGAAGAAACAATCAGAGGAATAATATCTGTATTATAATCAGGGATTCATTTTTTTTATGAAGTTTTTTTTTGGTTTTTGGTTGAATGAGATGTGAGCCTTTAGCACTCTGCTCAGAAAACACCCAAACACTGAAAAGATGCAGAAATATTCATCTGCAGAAAACGACACCTAGTGTGAAACCTAACTCCATGATTTCAGCTCCATCACTCAAAAGACTCAAAATCCTACTGACACACTTAAAATTTTGTCTGTAGCCTACAAAAACCTGTGATACTTCCTACAATACATTTCTTAAATAATGAACAACCTAATTGCAGAACCACTTTGACCCTTACCAGGCGGTTACTGAGGATAAATGAATGAATGTTATATTTTCATTTTACTGAATGTGGTGTTTACTTTTCCCCCAGGTGCAAGTAACAACTTCCAGCTTGGGTTAATTATAATTATTATTATTATTATTATTATTATTATTATTATTATTATTATTATTGATGTACACCTTGAATACCAACCAGGCACCCCATGAACTAAATGCGTAAAAAGAGACAAAAAAATAAATAAATAAATAAAACCCAGTTCTGCACTTTCCTTTTATCTCTGTATTCATATTTAACGAATTAACTGTTCATACCAAATAATTTTTGTATTCGATTACACCCCAATGGATCTTTATCATTCCTGTGTTCTTTAGAGAACACTTTCTAGAGAGAGCACAAACTAATGAGAACTCAAAATGGAGATCCTGGTCTTAGGCTGGTCTTAGATCACAATAAAATCAGCTGAGTGAATAATCCAGTGTATCAGTGAATTGTGTTCTTAAAGGAATCCGTACACTTCAGCTGCACCGCTCAGCAGCAGACACCATGTTTTTCTAATCCCTAGACGTTAAGGTGCAGTGTGTCTGGTGTGCTCCGACTCGATCTCAGTGCTCAGCACTTTTAGCTCCTGGTGCTTTGGACTCTATTCTGCTTAGTTCTGCTCCTCCATTACTATTAAGATCTGCGGTGCACTATTGCATCATAGATGACCTTTTTGAATAACAGCAGTAATAGCAGTGTGATGCTCTTGGTGATGTTCTGTTATTAAACCTCGGGTCCTGCACTTCATGGAGATGTTACTGTGACACACCCCACCTGCCTAAACACTGTTACAGACCGGTAGTTACACCCTTTCATGGAGACGTGGTGTTCCCTGATGGCAGTGGCCCCTTTCACCAGGATAATGCTCCCTGACACACTGCACACACTGTTCAGGAACACTTTGAGGAACGTGACAGGAAGCTCGAGGTGTTGACTCGTCCTCCAAATTCCCCAGATCTTAATGTGACCTGCAGGATGTGCTGGAGAAACAGGTCCAATCCATGGGAGCTCCAACTCACAACTTATATACTGTATATAGGAAATGAACTTAGCAAATAAACCTATGTTGAAAAATATCTTGAATATTGAATTTTTTTTTAAATATTGAATTTTGTTATTATTTATTTTTAAATTCATGTATGAATTTATTTCCTGCAAAATTATCAGTCAGTAAAATATGTCAAGCTCAAATTTATTAAATAAGCTTTTAACTAATTTATATATAAGTATATTTCTTATATAATAATATCATGGAGAGAAATATAAGATATCATTTCCTTAGAGATATCTTTGTCTATTTTTGCAGAGTGTGCAAGAGGAAAACATCCTGGTGTAATCACTTTAAAATGGATCTAATCGATAATATGTGTGTGTGTGTGTGTGTGTGTGTGTTTGTGGTGAAATGCACAGCATGATAATCATGTAATACCCAGAGGTTTGTATATTCCTGTTGTTTTTATTCAACACACGACAGAACATACTGTAATAAAGGTGAGGGGTTTTAATGCGCTCCTGTAGAACATGGACACATATGGGAGATTTCACACGACATAAGGGAAGTTATTCACAGGTTGCGTAACAAAGCAGCGACAGCATGAAGGCACTGAAAGCAAAGCTGCAGGTAACAACACAAAGACGATGACAGCAATGTCACAGATGTTTCTGATAAAAAAAAACATTTTGCAGAGAGATGACATTTTGTGAGATGTGATTGTGAGACATTGAGAGATGTGTCTGTAGAAGGAGAATGAGGAGAAATTGAAAGAAAGCGCGCTCATCATGTGTGTGTGTGTGTGTGTGTGAGTAAATTTGAAACAAGATCTGATCATGAGTGTGAGATCTGATCATCTTTTCAATCAAACAATCAAAAATTATCTTATTATGTATATATATATATATAAAATATATATATAAAATATATGAAATTTAATATAATATATCAATTAAAATATATTAAATACATGTCATGACATACACAGACATTTAAATTAAGCGAATGCTTGTGAATCTCGCCCCCAGGGTGTGTGCAGCGTGCACGACTCTGTGACAGTGTGTTCATCTCTGACAAGAAATGTTAAATCAGGTCAGTGTGTGATTATGAATTCTTTCTGGATAAAATATCCGCTACGAATCCTCGTGTGCGATTCACTCTAAGTTCCACATAAACGCAGCTGAAGCTCTTTATCTGGTTTAATTTAATTAAGGAGAATTGAAAATGGAATTGAAAAAGCTTTTCGTATCCAGGTGGATGAATTCTCTACGCTGGAAAAAAAAAAAAAAAACATCCAGAGAAAAAGAGTTTCCTTTAATCTGGTATCGTTTTTTTTTTTTTTTTTTACACACCGCTCCACCAGCGAGTTCAATACATCGCCTGAAGAAACCATTTTTGAGCACATCAGGTTGGATAATAGATTATATAAGTTTGGATTTAAACGAGCACATACAAAGAGGCTTTGATTAGATAATTACTGCAGTGATTAATGTGTTTCAGCAGCAACAATTACTCTTAATCCTAACAGATGCAGTGAGGAGCTTCTCTTTTCTTTAAAAACCATGTGGGACGACGTATCCTGTAGTCATGGGAAAGATGTTACTGTATTTCAGAAGAGTCTAATTATTGTCCGGTGTAACGGGTTTGATGCACGCGTGGCACCACAGACACACAGACACGAGACATTTATTTGGAAAAATGCGGATGGAAAGGGTTTTAGGAGGGAGGAAGGGGAAAAAGGGGAAGGAACGTTGTGAAGGTGTGCACAGGCGGGTCTGGAGGCAGTGCGATGGCGGAGGGCAGAGTGGCAGAGTGGTCCTGCGTGGCCAGCAGCTCCTGTACGCATCCTCGAACATCTCATCTCACTGACTGGCCAACAGGCCCCTCACAGCTCTCCTTGGGCGTGGCCACAGATGGGAGTCCGTCGTGATGCCTGGTGGCTTCCCCGGTTGAGAACGGGGGGCCTTAACATGAAGCACACAGTGGCCTTTTCCTCTTTGGTGGCAGTGTTGCGAATACCGGCGAAAGTGCTGCGTGAGCTTATGCAGTTCTCTCGTGGCTGTCGATCAGAGGCACCTTTCCATTCACACCTTTCATCACCTGGTTAAGCGTCCGCAGTGTGACTTTGAGCTAAACTCCCCGCCTTGTTTTTATAATGCGGAAGGGGAGGCCACCTACGTAGTGAGTCTACAGATTGAGGCACCGTCCATCACTGGCGCACGCCACAACATCTGGCCTCAAGCAAAGGCAACAACTAAGGAGATAAAGCTGAAATTACTGGAAGTGGGTTAAGAGCTGTCTGGTGAAACGCCTAGTGAAGTTGCATGGTAGAAAATGTCCAGTAGAAATCAGAGCTATGTTCAATAGTGAAAGTCAGAGCATTTACAAACACACATACACACATACACACACACAGTGTGATGAGAACTCACAGGATTGGGACTAAACAGCTGTGTGTCCATAATAAAGCCACTTGTCATTGAGACTCATCAGAAAAAAAGAGCTTCAGTTTGTTAGGGATCATAAAGACTGGACTGGAGTGATGTGGAAAAAGGTCATGTGACCTGATGAGTCCAGACTGACCCTATTCCAGAGTGATGGGCGTGTCAGGG
>JAQMYI010000011.1:122597-133318 GCA_030014275.1 Clariallabes melas
CGCTACGTGCTGGACTTCCTGCGGGACAGACAGGTGGTGCTGCCCGATCACTTCCCCGAGAAAGCGCGCCTGAGGAAGGAGGCGGAGTACTTCCAGCTTCCCAGTAGACCAGGGATGGGAGAGGAGTGTGTGTTTGTGTGTGTGTGTTAAATAATGATGAAGAAGAAAAAAACGGAAATGAAATATTGATGTTGATTTGCTACGTTACGGCTGTTGATTTTACTCTTATGATTTTACTGTAGGTTCTATCGTTAAAGTTACTTAAGGCTATTTAAAGAAACTGCTGAAATGTGACATGACACTAAAGAAACCAGTAGATGCTGTGATGCTCTTTAGATCGGACTGTTGCAGTTCGTTTTTTCGAATACAAACTCCTGCATAAGACTTTTATGTTTCTAAATGTTTTAGCGCTGGTAAATCCTGCTAATCTCCTGACACAGTATTGCAAAATCTAATCATATAATTCAGCTTTTAGGCCATATGTTAATACTGCACATAACTTGCAGCTCAGAAAGTGGAAATGTTCGTGGAAATTTCCTTTCATTGACTGTTTTTTCCAGAAATCCTTAACACTGTATGTTATATTTACGTGGGTGTATTTTAAACCAAGAGTTGGTTAAGTCATTGCTGCCTCATTTACTGCACTTCTCATCAACTCTGTTTCCATTGTTTCCTTCTTGTTTCTGTTGGTCTGTACAGGACACACTCCCCAGCATGCAAATCTATTTACCAGTTGGTTGTCTGGTTAAAATGATTGACAATCCATCAACACGTTTGACATTTTGAGGACCCGCTGTCCTGTCTCAGGCGAAAATCGTAAAAAAAAGTGTAATTTTCCTTTTCAATGTCATGCCAATCGTTTCCTCCCTTCCAGCAATAATGCCATTTTTCAGAGTCCCTGTGTCGTTATCAGCTCCATGCCCTTCCTTTTACAATGAAAATGGTAACCATTTTGTTTACACACCACAGGAAGTCATTTCAGTCCTTTCTGTGTTCCACCAGAGACCAGATTAATTTGCTATATGTTTAAGATGATTATAGCACTGAAAAGAGAGAAAGTAAATGTACATAGTAAGGAGACACAATGCAGTTAAAAGGGTACCTGTACAGAAACTAAGTGGACCGAGTCGTCCTGTAACCCAGAGTAAGAGCTTTCATAAAGAGGCCTGTGTTAGTTTAATAGAAATGTTACTCCATAAACATTCCTGTCCATACCACCATCTTACAAAATACTCACATGGCCAAATATACAAAATACGTACCAAAGACAAAATAACATAAAATCATTAAAGGATCTGAAAAGCTCCATGCTTTATTGGTGTATCTAGAATACTGTAGGACCCATTATGTATGAGTAATTGTACTTAGAGTTTTCTTATGGAGAGCTACTGGGAGGCAGCGTCATGAAAGAATAATCAATAATCAAAATCCATGTCAAGTTCAGAACAGAAAACATGATTCAGTGATGCAGGGAAACTTGACAAGTCTTGGCAAAACAAGAACAGAAACAGCAGGTGCACTGAATAATACAACAGACTCATTATGGGTTTTTACACAAAACCAGGTGAACACATTAGAGTAATCAGTAGAGCTGTGAATCATCAGAGCCTGACTGTCGATTTGATTCGATTCGATTTCTTGATTCGACTCGATTTGTCGTGTTGCTGCTCCTGGTTGCACATTTGCACGTGTGCTTTATGTTGTCGTGTGTTGTCTTTTGAATAATAATGTCTTTTTGCATAGTACTTTAGAATAGTTTTTTGATAATTTATGGTGTAAATTCGGTTTGTCCTAGATAGTCAGCTAATTAGGTGTCCTAGTTGGCTAATTAGTTTATGTTAATTTATGTTGCATGTACAGTATGTAGCACCTTGGCCCTGTAGGAACGGCGTGTCACTGTGTGAACTCTATATGGTTGAAATGACAATAAAAGCCTACTTGACTCGACTTGATTTGACTTGGACAATGCGGTTTTTGACTCAATTTGATCCAGAAGCACTAATGAGTCCGATTTGTCTCAAGCAGCTATATTTCTTACAGAATTTAAAGTACTTAAAGCTACTGCACTTTAAATATTTAATTAATACTGATATAAATTAAATATTTAAATGACTCATGTTGCGTAACTGATTGTTTAAATGTCATATCTTGTACAAAGCCATTATTCTTCTGCTTCACACTCCAGTCCAGTAGGTGGCAGAATTGCATCAACTGCCTATAAACTCAAAGGAAGAATAGCAAAAGAAGAATATTTTGAAAGGATTAAAAACTACTGAAAGTGTTCAATAAGCACTGTAAAGCTGTGTCACCTGTGCTGTTGGTTGTGTAAATGCCAGACAAAGCCATTATTCTTCTGTTCCACACTCCCGTCCAGACGGTGGTGCTATTGCACCATCGCCCATATTCTCAAAAGACGAAGAAGTGATGCGGTATATTTATATTTCGTATGAATTGATTCTCAATTGAAAATTGATGCAGCAATTCAATTCATTGACTCCACCAAGAAAAGATTGATTAACTCACACAGCTCTAATAATCAGCTGATATCAGAAGTGGGTGGAGACATGACTATACAGTAGGGCTGAACAATATCACATGACCCGGACATAAAACTGAACGACGTGGAAGCGCTTGTGGTTGTGCTCGTTGTCTCGGAACTGCGACATGATAGATAGTTTGATGATCTGACAGCAGACGCAGGTTCAGCAATTACAAACGTTTACACACGCACACACACCACTATTATACTTATATATTCAAATCTAAGCAGAAAAATACAAAATCATCATCATCAGGTCACTGCAGCTAAAATCAGCAGAATTCCAGAGCGAAGTATGTTTTTGTAAATGGAATAATCCAGCGAGAATTTAACATCAAACGTGGACGCAATCGTACCTGAGAACCGAAGTCGATCGCTGTTTAGACACGGCGTCATCAGTGCCGAGAAGAAGTACGCATTTATTCTACGAGGTCTCCTCCGAAATCCCAGAGTGCCAGATGAAACAGTACATGAATTTCTAGAAATATCGAACAAACCTCATTGTTAATTTTAAAATCGTATTAGCAAGTTAAACAGAGCCGTGCTTATCATGCCTTCTAAGGTCCAGGCTTTGAGTTTTGCCTTCCTGCTATTAGTTTAAAGTGAAGGTTAGGATCAAATGGCTCATTAAACTGGTGGAAAAGAAGTCCAAGAGCCGTATTACGGTCAGAGCTTTGAGCCATGAAATATTCCAGCATTAAAAAAACAGTCACTTCTCCCATTAGGCAACGAGAAGCCATTCTTAATTGCGTCACCTTTAGCAGTGATCTGCATGCCTCGGAGGTGGAGGGATAATTGCGTGGACTGCCTGTTTTACACGCTAAGTGGAGGTCTTTGGACTTAATATGCACGGCACTTTGCAGGCGGCTGTGTCCTTCGGCAAACAAGGCTGACAGTTTTCAAAATCCATCATTCCTGAATCTCATTTTAGCCAATTAAGTAAAGTTATAGGCTGACAGCGCAGTGCAAAGCTCCTCTTTAATCACTTGGCTGTTGTCATGATGTGTCTGGAATGTTAGCATGTAGCGTATAGCGCAGTCAGACTGATTCCTCGACGTGGGACGACATTTGAATTAAATATTGTTATTTCAAATATTGAACAAATTAATATTAATGATATTCAAATCAAAAATGGATTTGATGCCTAGTGTTTGTATGCACATCCCTGTACCCATGAATTGTGGCATCAACACACGGCATCCCATAACGTCAGCATCATAGTGTACAGTATATATTAATATTATATAAAGACTACGATATGTCCGAGCAAGGAAGAATGAATTCTTTTTCCAGTGAAGGAGAAGACGAGAACACACTGGACAGCTTGTTAAATTCAAGCTTTTGTTTTTGTTTTTTTTTCTCCTACGATGCTGGACCTGCGAGGCCCGCCGTATAATCACCTCGAGCTCTGTTGTCGTCTGTGCTGTTATTATTTTCTCTGTGCCTTTCTTACACTGTTGACTCGTTTCATGTTTGAGCCCTCTTCCCATCTGTGAATGTCTCGGGTTCTCTTTGAACCGTGTCACAGAGCCAAATCGTCTTCTTCGGCTTGTGAAGTCGGACAGAAAGCACACAGCTGCCCAGGCTCAAACAATACGCTACCTAATTGGCTCGCATGACATTAAATAGCGGGGGGAAAAAAAGCCTAAATAAGATTGGTTCCAAGAAGGAGCGGTCTCAGTGAGCTCGGTGGCTCATTACTTCACACTCTTTAGTCGAGTAATCGAGTCGAATACAAGCGAAAAATCTATCATTTTGGTTTGTTTGCTATTTTATTCTGGTCGTTACATCAATCAGCTGAGCACGAATAACACAGAGCTGACACACTGGCATGGAGCGAACACGCCGACTGAACAGGAGCAGCAAGGGGAAAAAATAGGTTCCTAAAAATATTCTTGTCACGCAGGTTTTGTTTTAGAAAAAAAAAAATCATTTTAAGAAAACACATGTACAGCGTTGTGTCAATAAGACAGTCCAGCTAATACAGGGTCACGTTTATACAGTACAAAGTTACTGTACTATGATGATTCGCCTAAAATCACAGCAGAGAGAAAAGGCTGTTTTCTTTATTTTTATAAATAAGGCTTAAAATAAGAATGTTTACAAAATAAATTGTGTTTGGAAATGTTTTGGGATAAACATCAATTTTAGATTAGATTGACCTAGAATGAGTTGTATGTCTATTTCTGAGATGAGAAATGAGTTAAATCTGAATTAAATTAGTGTAATTTTGTAAGATACCAGCTCAGTTTAGCTCAGTGCGACTGCAGAAGCTTCATATAAACTTTATATAATCTTCACAGGTCGATGTGCAGAGCAGGAAAATTTACAACGACCTCATGGTAATGTACAGTACTTACAGTATACACACCTCAGTTTAGGACAGCATTGAAAGAACCCAAACTATCCTTTCCAGAAATAGACATAAATAATTAAAGTCTACTCAAACAGCGACCAAAAGACTAATATTTAGGCAAGTCTGACCTCACTAACTGTTTTTCGTTGATTGTAACAAGAGCAACTTGTTTCAAGAATTCCATCCAAGAAAAATTTGTCTCGATACAAAATGGTTAAAATACATCTAAGAATACATGCAGTGCACTAGTGCACAGTGCAAGTGAGTAGAAACGTTTGTAAAAAATGAATTTTAAACCAATTTGTATGTTATTTTGTCGATACAAATCACCAGAACACTTTCTACAGCTCTGTCCTTTGGTTCAGTTCAGCAGGTCACATGTATGTACAGTAGAAGAGAATGTTCCTGTAAACACCAAACACACGGCAGGTTTGGTTCTCCTTCTGCAGTTCAGTGTTGAACCACTTTCTGACTGACATCTAACCATGCTAGAGTTTGTTTAGATTCAGACCATCTTGAAGCTGGTATTTTGGTCTGTTTTATCACAAAAAAAAAAACGAAAAAAAACCCCGCACCCCTATGGATTGGCCCCCTGGTCAGGGTGTACCCCGCCTTGTGCCCTAAGTCTCCTGGGACAGGCTCCAGGCCCCCCGTGGACAAGCAGTATAGACCAGTAGTATAGTGATGACTCTTAGTCGTAGTGAAACGTTTAAACAGTGCAAACATTTTAAAGAAGGCCGTACGTCTGTGAATGAAGATTCCGGCCGAGGTGGCACGGAGCCCACTGCAGACGTTCATGTGAACATAATGCTTAAAAATCGCCACATCTGTCTGAGTGAACTGCACACACAATCATTCATCAACACCACTTGCATGTTCCAGGATGTTATTGCCACATCCCCCGTACAGTGCTGACCTCGCTCCAAGCCATTTCCACATGTTTGGAAAAGCCGTTAAAGGAGTTCCTGGGAGGCCAGCTTATTCTGTACAATCAAAAGTCCTGCTTTGACTTGAACGCCCCTTGTATTATATATTTTGCATTCTGTACAGAGAATCAGTCTCAGATATACAACACATGAGCTTATCTGTATGGAGTTGTAGTCATTAAGCAGGTAGTTAAGCTGTAAAACGGAGCAGCTGCTCATTTGTCACTAAGTAGAGTAAGTTATATAGTCGGATCAAGTCAAGAGCGTTTTTATTGTGGTTCCTCTTTACAGCTGGTATACACTGGAATGAAACGCCGTGTCTCCAGGGCCATGGTGAACATGTAACAGTGTGAGATGAGCGCAGGACAAAGAATACACAGAGCAGAGCAATAAATCTACCGGACATGTGGCTGTGAACTGTAAGGTTTTGGTGGAGAAGCTGCAGGTCTTTAAAACAGAATGTATTTCTGCGAATTCTAAGAAACATTTAAATTTAATAATGAAACGGAGAATGTATTAAAACAGACCAGAAAAATGACCCAGTACCTGAAACTACCTGCAGCAATAGAGGGAAAATGGAGAAAAGGTTCCAAGTGAACAACAAATTCTCACTTCTCTATACTGTATGCAGCTGTGCTGGTCCTTGTTCGTCCATATGAACATACTGTAGCGCTGCTGCAACACAGGGTCAGGAGTAGCTCAATAGTTAAGGTGTTGGAGTACTGATCGGAAGGTCACAGGTTCAAACCTCAGCACCAAGTTGCCCCCGGTGAGGCCTTAACCCCCGACTGCTCAGATAAAATGTAAGACGCTCACTGGAAATGCCGTAAATGTAGAATGAACACTCGAGAGCAGAGCCGCAAGGACAAATCCAGAATCATACCAGTGATCAGAACGTGTTAGGTTCACTTAAGGAATGTGAACCTGAAACATAATGCCGTACAAGGTGTTATGCTTTTTCAAATGTTTGTTGGCAATCATAGCTTTGAGGTACAGTAGGATTTGTTCCGGTCTGTGTGGGAAAGCATGATTATACCATGTTGTTTAACCTCAACGCTTCCTCCCTCCTACTCAAAAAAAAACTAACTGAACAAAAATGCAGCAGTGTTGCACAAAAACATGAAATATGATCGTCTGTATTTAAGACCATAAGATCGTATTCATTATTGTTAAAAATTGGTCTATGTACAATCCAAGCTGCTAAGTGTGTAAATTTATGCACAAGAAGACAAATTAATAAATCTCAACTTGATCCATGGTAGATTATATAATCTGTTTAAACTGCTCATGGTTATTTAGTCGATGGCGATATCCACAGCGACTTACTGTACAGTACAGAAGAGCTTTGGGGTTTTGATCAGAAACACATTCTCATGCTATAGTACAGTAGTGCAGAGCGACCCAGCAGATCTTTCTGCTTATCACAATATTGTAGTAGCGTTGCTATGGCAACATTACAGATATTGAAATATCTTTAGTATTAAGTCATTTTTAAAAGTTAGAATTATGTTGAAAAAATAAAGGATAAAATTGCATAAATGAATGAATGAATGAATGAATGACCCCAACACAACATTATATTTACTATTCCAACTACAGCACATGCCTCCTCACTCCTCTTACCGCTAATGGTAGTTTTTCTGACCTTTCAGCATTTTCAGAGGAACCAGGGGTGGCCACTAGTCCACCAGGGAACCTACTGAAGATGCTAGTAAATGTACACGCTACAGTATACAGTATATTGCTTTATCAAATAAACATCTCAAAATAACCCCTTCAAGTCGGAGCTCGGTATCCACAGGGGGTTTGGTTCTAACACCTCCCGCTGATAGGAAAATGATTACTGAAGGCAGAAACACACAGCGACTGAAGCGCCAAAGGCGAAGCAGCTCAAGGAGGAACATCAGCATGTGGTGATGGACATGAGCTCCAGACTTCAGACATCACTGCCTGCGCAGGGTTTACATCCACATGTTAAATGGAATCCTAATATTTATGATGGTTAGTTTGTAATTCCTAAACGGTTAAATCTATATTTTTATTCAAAGCTGGAAGTCAAGACTTCAGTCAATTCCTGATTGCTTAATTTCAAATCCATTGTGGTGGAACAAACACCGACATTGTGCAACCTCTGCATTTTTTTCAGTGAAATTTTCTTAACCTTTTAAGGATTCCTTTCTGTAGCCCCCCAAAACTACAGCAGGTTTTTTTTTTTTGTTAAAGTATCTCGCATGTGACAGCTCTGAAGTGATAAAGCGTATGCAGTGTGCTTCAAAGGGTGATCTCCCTCTGCAGTTATTGGTAGGAATGTTCCAAAGAAGTAAAGAAAATTGTTCAAAGTGTCCTTCAGAAAGGAGATCCACTGATGCACACTTTCTCTTCTTCATTCTTTGTTTTAATGCTGAAATAAAGCATGGGAGTAAAAGTCCAAGTTAGAAACATTATAATTAGTAATGATAAATATTCCCGAATAACAGATAACGCTATGAAGTTACAGTATGTTGACTTTAGAGTGACCACATCCATATCCAGTGTTATACAGATTGCTGTTGTTTCGTAACTCCTAACACACATCATGAGCTAGTTTTCAAGTCCAGTATGAGTCAGGTGTGTTGGCAGCTAGGAAACCTTAAAACTTTGCAAGGCAGCGTGTTCCCAGGACTGAAGTTAGACACCCTGGCTTCAAAGCTGTGTAGCTGGATGATGGCAGAGAGTCCACGGGGAAACTGTGCTACAGGTATTCAAACCTACAGTATCTCTGCACATCTTCACATTCTCAGCAGGGCTGGTGGTCTCCAAATCCATTCGTTGCTTGATTTTTTTTTCTTTCTATTATTTGGATTTGCCATCAACTTTCCCAAAGTGGAAAGATCAGCTCAAATGATACCAACCAGACAGAAACTGGGAGAGATTTGTTGAGAATGTCTTCATTTTTTATCCTCCTGACATTTATCTCATTAAACTTATCCGGAGCTTCAAAATAAAAAAAATCACATCTAATAAAATTTTAACCACCATACAGTATGCCACAATTATTTCAGAGACAAGGATGGGAGCTTCAATAGGCGTTCAAGTCAAACCAGGACTTTCTGGTGCATGAAGGAGTAAAAGTGACTGACATTCACAAGAGACATCAAGCACAGTACGATGATGAGACTCTTAGTTGCAGTAAAACGGTGTAAACATTTTAACGAAAGCTGTACCTCCGTTAATGACGATCCCGGCTGAGGTGACTCGGAGCCTACTGCAGTCGTTCATGTGAACATTCAGCAAGAACTGTACACACACTCATTCACCAACACCACTTATACATTACAGTAACTCGTCTGGGAGTTATTTCCACATCCCCTGTAAAGTCCTGACCTCGCTCCAAGACATCTCCACATGTTTGGACCGTTAATGGAGTTCCTGGGAGGCCAGCGGTTCAGACGTGATTCAGACAGGCAGTCGGATTATGGCTTCGGCGTACTGAGAAAACTTTTACCTTGATGGTGTCAAAGCACTAGTGAAACACTGGGATAAGTGCATTAGTGTAGCAGGAGATTATATAAAGAAATAAAGGGAGTCCTGCTTTGACTTGAACGACTCTCATACCTCTAGTCTTGAAGTGCCCTGATTATAAGCTTACCTTGCATTCATTACTGGACAGATGTCCTTGACCTTGTGTCTGAACACAAATATTTAATAACACATATTTTTTTGGCAGTCCACACATAAGTAAAAACACCCTCGACTCAAAGACGTTTTCTTCAAAAATAAGAAAAATGTTTAAAATCTGGCAGTTGTAGAGGCGTAAAGTTAAGTTACATGTATTTAAGCCACTTAATCGCCTGCATAATGCGATTCCAAATCCGGAAAACCTTCCTCGGGTAAAAAAAACTAATGTTGCCCCAACGTAATTGCCAACTCTGAATAATCACCAAGCCTCATGAGACCTGCAAGGAGCACGCTGGACTGGTGTTTCAGGATTTTACCCTGTATAGTACTTTCATCTTCTGGACTTTTTCAGTGTCCCAAAATGATTCAGGTCACATTAACAGGATCCTGTATGGCCTCAGTGTCACGAACAATGATCTTTTGTCTTAAGCACATTGCAAACAGAGAAGATGGTGTTTGACCACGAATCATTTGCAAACACTGACCAGTCAGGTAATAAGGCAGGTCAGCTCTTTCTTGTAACTTATAGATAAACTTATAGAGTGTTTACAGCCCCTACAGTAGATGTGATGGGTGTGGCCACTTCTTTGTCCATTAAAGACTGTAATAAATTTGTAAGTTTAAGCCAGATACACACCGTGTTTGAGTGTTTTATGAATGGATGGTGCTGTGATTTACTGAAATAAACTGAAAATGTTCTCTGCACTCATTTACGTCCCTCATCAAATACCCCAACCACTCATCAAATACTCCTATTCATCATTAAATACTCTTCCCCATCAACGAGTACTCCTACCCATCATCAAATACTCCTACTCATCATTAAATATCCTACAGCTTAGCAAATACCCCTATCCATCATCAAATACCACTACCCATCATCAAATACTCTTCCCAATCAACGAGTACTCTTATCCATCATCAAATACTCTTCCCCATCAACGAGTACTCTTATCCATCATCAAATACTCCTACCCATCATCAAATATTGCTTATCCATCATCAAATACTCTTACCCATCATCAAATACTCCTACCAATCATCAAATACTCCTACCCATCATCAAATACTGTTTATCCATCATTAAATACTCTTACCCATTATCAAATACTACTACCCATCATCAAATACTCCTACCCATCATCAAATACTGCTTATCCATCATCAAATACTCTTACCCATTATCAAATACTACTACCCATCATCAAATACTCCTACCCATCATCAAATACTGCTTATCCAT
>JAQMYI010000011.1:191014-204284 GCA_030014275.1 Clariallabes melas
GTGTGTGTGTGTGTGTGTGTGTGTGTGTGTGTGTGTGTGTGTGTGTGTGTGTGTGTGTGTGTCTGTGTGTCTGTGTGATGTTATTCTGTAAGAATAGAGCTTGAATCCCATGCAGCATTCCTTCATGCCCAAAAAGCTTGAATTATTAATATGTCCTAGTTCTATAAACTCCAACCCAAAACTTAACTTCAGTGGTTTGTTCAAACGTCAGTAACGAGAACAGAAACACTGACCTCGGTAGACAGTCGAGCCCTGCAGGGTGTTCGTCTGAGTGAAGCGATAATCCGCTGGAGATCAGGGACGGTGTGACGTGTCTTGGTGTTCTCACCGAATTCTCGTGCGCACACGGCGCTTCAGTGGTCAGAATTAAGTTCTACATTTGAGGCATTTACAGCATTTGGCAGATTCCCTCCACCAGAGTGACTTACATTTACCTCGTTATACATCTGAGCAGGTCAGGGTTGAGCGTTTTGCCTGAGGGTCCAGCAGTGGCAGCTTGGTGGTGCTGGGATTTGAATCACCGGCTATGTGAAACTACAGTATGCTTTTGCAGTTGCATAGAAATACAATCCAATCACTCAGTAGTCACTATAATAGGAACACCTGATCTGTATCTAATCAGCCAGTCATGTGGCAGCAGAACGAGGCATCGAGTCGTACAGATACGGGGCGAGAGTTTGAGTCGACGTTCACATCAAACATCAGAACGTGCGACTTAAATCATACTGTAGCATGGATGTTGACGCCTGAGCCATAAGGGCTGTGTAGAGTATTTCGGGAAACTGCAGATCTCCTGATACTTTCACACACAAAAGTCTTCAGGGGTTTTTACAGAGTGGTGCAAAAAAAAAAAAGTTTTAAAGAAAGAGTAAAGTTTGTGAGTTTATTTCCCCCCTAATCTTCAGCTGTCCGGTTTGGGTGAGTCCAGGTCTCCATCACTAAACAGTCCAGACTTTCTAAACCAATATTAAATATTAAATTCAGAACTGATGCTCATAATCAATTAGAAGTAGCACAAATGGTCACATGGGTTCCTGTCTGATTCTGGCTCCTTTTTCAATGTGTCTTCATGCAGTCTGAGGGAGATAAATGTTATTTATAATTTAATATACTCGTCCAAAAAGCTCACACCGTGAACGGGTTCCAGTTTCAAATTAAGACACGCCGGAAGCAACAGCACCAGCCGTGTTGCAATGGGTTAGCGTTAGCATTAGCTTGACACTCTCCCACCTTCACATCTGTGTATTTACTGTATGATGAAGCGCTCAGACGGCTCTAGCTTTCTAGAAAAGGCTTTTCAAATGTTCCTTGATATCTGATGGACATCACAGGGGGCTCTCAGGAAACGCAGCGCACAAGCACAATGTGGAAATGTTTGTCTAGTAGATTATTGTCAAATTAATTTGGGAGAAAATAGACGACTCTAAGAGCTCCGAGTCCCGTCTGTAAAACCAAACTTTCTTCTTTATTGTCTTCATTGATAATTGAGGCTGTATTATTCATACCTTGTACTGTTTTCCGTCTCAGTTCTGGCTACCTCGATTTAAAACCGTCATGTCGTCTCCAGCTTACTTGTAGAGTAGTTTAACTAAAATGCGAGATGATTATCATGTTTAATTCTCATTAATATGAACAAACAGTGGTGTAAAACACAGGCACGAGTGTGTGGCAGAGACACAGGACGTAGAAATGAAGAGAATATCTGCAGACGGCGGCGCAGACGGGAAGCTGAACTTTCATCTCCATATGATAAATGGTTTCTTTTCTCCAACACGGGCCGTGTGTGTGAGCTACACGCTGTGAGATATCGTTTCTTGTAATACTAAATGCTCCTTAGAGGATATCAGTGATCATCATCAGAACACAGGAACCCAGTGGGATTCAGAGAGAGTTACACAGGAATTAAACAGCAGAAAAATAAAAGACAAAGGAGTGTAATGTCTTTTAACAAGTCATTGTCAGTAAAGTTTTGTACTTGTTTTTTTTTTTTGCAATTCCCCAATCTTAATTTTTCTCCTCTTTAGTCATCACACCTCCTACATCCCATGTGTGCCGGATAGAAACATGTAAATAACATCAGTCGTGTTCTGTTTATAAAGATGCTTAAAAGTTGTGTACATGGAAATTGTCTATGATATAGTAAAAAAAAAAAAAAAAAAAGGATTAGAATAAGATGCTAGTTTGTTTGCTTTTATAAAATTATGGCCTAATTAAGACAAGTACAAAGATTTATTTGCCATTTTTAAAAAAAAAGAAATTTCTTTTTCACAATTTGTTTCTTTGCTGCTGTAACAAAGAAATTTCCCCACTGTGGGACCATTAAAGGTATATCGTATCTTATCTTATAAAGTATTTGTTTGATTTTCAGGATTAATTAATGGTATTTGGTGCAGACGGTGCAGTAGACACACACTGATTAACATAAAGTGACAGAAACAGTAGTGTACTAATAGCGCTTTACATCCATAATGTAGCTGAATGAGACATAAATAAATGTCTTATAAATGCTGCATTCGAAGGTTTGATTCAGATAAAGTGGATCATCATCATCTATCTTTTTATAAAAATGCATACTGTATGTTATTTAGAATTTTGTTTAGAAGGTTTTCTAAGCTGTATAAACGTATACGATGTTTCCAGCCTATAGACACTAAAGGATGAGATCTGTTTAACACTTTCTCTAACACTGTTTGATCATTTTTTCCCCTCTTAATATATCTGAAAGTGCAAACCATAAACAACCCACTTAATAAACTAATAAACACCAACAAATTCATTCAGACCTAACGCACAATCTTCGCTAACTTTATCTGAATTTTTTAATTTACAAAACTGTCCATTTTAACGGCAAAACCCAAAATCAAGAAAAAAGAAAAAATCACGATGAAGAACACGAGCAGGGCATCAGTCTCCGCGTGCTCTGTGATCTGAACATCACCCGAATGAAAAGTATTTTTCTTCCACTGGAGTTTCAGGAGCTTCTCAGAGCATCCAGAGATCCGCAGAGTTTCTGCTTCTGCTGTTCAGATCATCTTTTTGTTTATCCTTAAGATTTTCAATTACATCAAGAGTACGTAAACAAAACAAGCCGCTTCTTTTTGTCCAAAAGCTGACTCCTCCCACTATTCTTCTCCCACATGGGCCAGGTCAGGCCACACCCTAATACAGCTCAGCCAATGAAAAAACACATGGAATAATAATAGCAAGAGATGACAGATGACTTTACACTTTTTTACAAATTTGCTAAAGAGTTAAACATTTAATTCAGCAGTGACGTTAGTTGTACATTCTTCATTATTGTTGGTATGGCAATATTCATAAACCGTTCAAATAACTGAAATTGTAAACTTTAACTGTCTAGTGTGTGTGTGTGTGTGTGTGTGTGTGTGAATATACAGCACATCTCTATATTTGAATACCTGGGAAAGGTGTTTCAAAAATGAAATACAGATTGCTTAACATAAAAATATGGATTTTTTTTTTAGATCAACTTTCCTAAAAAAAATTATGTATCAATGTAAAAAATGTTAAATTATTAATTTTCATTTTTCAGTCTTCAATAATTAATACAAACACACTGTTTTATGTCACGTCAAATAAGTTCAGCAAGTTTATGTGCAACAAAACATATGAAGTACAAGCACGTTCAAGTCAAACCGGGACTTTTGATTGTACAGAATAACAGAACGCGGTCCTGAGAGTAAAAACTCCCTTTATGTCTCTATATAACCCCCTGATACACTAATGCACTTATCACAGTGTTTCACTAGAGCTCGGACACCGTCAAGTCTTCAGAAAGTTCTCTCAGGACGCCGGAGCCGTGATCTAATTCACGTCTGAAACAACATTTGAACCATTCAGATGTTTTACTGCGGCTGAGAGTCTCATCACCGTACAGAGACTGAAGTCTTTCTGTAAATGTCCAGTTGCTTTTACTCCTTCATTCAGCACAAAGTTTATCACAGGTCCCGGTTTGGTTTGAACGCCGCTTGCATCATAAACAGTCAGTGTCAGAGTCGGTGTCCTTATATGAAAAGGTTTAATGGATTTGTAATAATTGAATGATTAAATGATGATGTAATGATTTATTGTATTTGGATGGTGTAAATGAATCTGAATTTCTTGTTAATATCGGCGTTAACACAAAACATTTCCTCTTAAACTCGATCTTTCTTTAAACCTACACGTTCCTCAGCCCGTGAGCCGGCAGCGCTACAGTTTGGAATATGATGAATATTTGAGAAGATGCTGCAGGAGAAGCGAGAGACAGAAAGCCTGAAAGTGTTGAGAGATAGTGTGACTGAACAAGAAAAAGATTTTATTGGCAAGATGAGAGAGAAGAAGATCTCCGACAGGATTAACTGTGCACTGTAATAGATGCGGAAGGATTTCTCCACGCGGTTCAGACGCCCGTTCCAACAAATCAACCGGACGTAATGAATAGAAACGGAAGAATAAAGTGAATGAGAAATAAAAGGCCAGCGGATCTTTTTCTTAGATGTTCAGGTTGATCAGAGAGACCAGACAGCGGTGCGACTCTTCCTCAGGAGTGTTACTCCAGATCTTATAAAGGAATATAAACTCATGACCTATCATCTACTCTTGAGATGATTTATGTTTTTTATTTATTTTTTCTCTAGCTAACCGAAGCTGTCTGTACAGTATAACCGCTTACGGCTGACGGGCCGGTCGGAGCTCTTCTTCATGAAAAATGAATCTAATTCTCATTATTCAGCAAAGAGCTCTGAGCTTTAATGAAAATCCACAAACAAGAACGAGCAGGAATAAACGCTGCGAGGTGTCAGAGCTCAAAATAAAACTCAGTGGGAATTCTCCTGTGTTTATTTAATACACAACATCCCTGTGGTCATATGAAAGGAGGATAGGTGTAACAGATCATGTTTAAATTATTGGCCAAATTATTATTGGATACAATAATAAACCCATGTGAACAACATGAGATCTGATTTCATGATAAAAAACACTTCTGTCCTGATATTCTGCAATAGATACATTTTAATGACATGTTTAAAATCTAATGATAATAAACATTTTAACTTGTGCTGATGATAAATAAAATCCAGGTTTGATTCTGTAGTAATGAATTCTTTAAGTAATAAACCTTATTCCTCAGATGCGAGACCTCTTTGTCCTGTCACTGATGACCGTCCAGGCCGTTTATTTCGGGAATGTTTCCTGCACGCACGACTGACATGGCTCTAACCCGTGCGGGTCGCAGGCGGGGCAGCGTAACTCTCGGATAGACTCGTTGAAGCGGTTGGCCAACATGGACAGCTTACTGCCGTGGCACAGGGAACACGGGGCGGAACCCGAACCTCCACACTGCTCACAGCCGCCCGCCGTCTCGTGTGTCTCCTGCGGTGGGTGAAGGGAATAAAATAACAATCAATAGTTACTCAATAGTAACATGGTGCAAAGACAGTGTATATCTACATTTTCTATCAGGAATATAATACCGTGTGTATTTACTGTGCCTTGCAAAAGTATTCATACCCCTTGAACATTTCCACAGCTTCGTGTTTCACTACAAACACAAAAGTAAATGTACTTCATTAGGATTTTACAATGGAATGGTTTAGATCTTGAAAATTGATGTTCACAGATGCTCCGTATACAATCTGACTGCGCTTGAGCTGCTTTGCAAAGAAGAACGGGCAAGACATTTTACTCTCTAGATGTGCACAGCTGATGGAGACACACCCCAAAAGACCTGCAGCTGTAATTGCAGAGAAAGCTGGTTCCACAAAGTACTGACTCAGTGGGGCGAATACTAATGCAAGTCACACGTTTCAGATATTTATTTGTAAAAAAAAAAAAAATGACATGTGTCAAAAGTTCAAGGGGTGTGAGTACTTTTTCCAGGCTCTGTATAAAAGGTCTGAATACAGACTTCAGTTGGAATTAGTGATGGAATCAGTAACCGTTCCATAATCGATCACGGCTTTGAGTAAACCAGTCGATGATGGATTAATAGTCGGTTTAACTGCACGATCCTTCTCACACTCGGTGTGTTTCTTGAAAATTAATCCTGCTACCATTCACGGTTACTACACCCAGGGTACATTACACACACACACACACACACACACACACGTACATCAACTAGGATTACTCGCATAAGCATCCATTACCGAATATATTAGCGTTACACACACGACACAGCTGTCAAAGCAGAAGTGTCTCATCCTTGTAGGCCAACTAGTATTTACCATCGTACACAAACTATTTGTGACAGATTTTGCACATCACACTCTCCATGGTAAGATTTTTCCGCTGCTGGTGATATAATTTTTCCTAAAACCAGGAGCGGCCTTTTTTCCAGGAAAATTGTTCATCGTGAGATTCATCATCTGGCGTTTTATACAACCATGTCGTTAGCATACATAAGTGTCGTCCTGCATAACCATCACAGTCACTGCTGGCAGAGCATCTTATACCCCCATGTACAGATCTATACAAGTCTAATAAAAATGTTGTTGTTCCAGAATGTCAGTCCGCACTCACACAAAACTAAAATATATCAAAAGAGATTGAAATTTTCTCCAAGCGGAGTGGACAAGAATCTCTGGACGTGAGTCTTCATCTGTTGGAGACGTTCCAGGACGAGGCTCGGTGCTGTTATTCTCTCCAGGAGAAGCTTCAGGGAAATATTACATATACAGGTCCTGATCATTTTTACAAACCGTTCCTGTTTGGCAGGAAATATTGCGGGACATTTTTATAAAAGTGGTGGTAAAGTAAAACTGCAGCACTCTCGGTTCAAAAGATCACGTCTTCACACTGCATGTGATCCCTGAGATAAGAACATCCCACATCCCACATCCCACAACTCATAGACAAACTGCCATAAAGTCTATTATATTATTAAAAAGATTCAGTTAAAATGTATTTGTTATTTAACTGAATTTTTTATAATATAATAGACTTTATGGCAGTCTGTGAACATGAGTTGTGGGATGTGGGATGTTCTTTCTAATAACAAACACGCATTCTACTTAACAATACTGCGAGCCCTCAGCAGTTCTCGGCTCGAGTAAGAAGAACATCATCCTGTATTTCTTAGTCAGATCACATTTCGCTTTAATGCCATGCTGAGTGTAGAGTTTTGTATTGTGAAGTTTCTCTCGTTGTCGCCTGTAACCACGTCTCCGAACGCTAATTCGCTGCGAGTGCTGATGATCCGTCAAAGAAAAGGAAAACGATTATGGTTGAAAAGAAAGTAGAAATAATGAAGTGACTGAGAAAAGGTGAAACGCCATCAGTCACTGGAAAAGTTATTATTATTCTGTCATGTATTATTATGATTAAGATGTTTTAGTGCATTTGGAAGTGTTTATTAAGCATTTTATATAGATAGAAAGATAAAACATATATAAAACATGAAACATGAAGGGATCTCATTCATACTATTTGGACTGCTGTGAGTGGGAGGAGCCTGTGCATATAAGCTGTGAGTGGGAGGAGCCTGTGCTCTATGCTGTGAGTGGGAGGAGCCTGTGCATATAAGCTGTGAGTGGGAGGAGCCTGTGCTCTATGCTGTGAATGGGTGGAACCGGCACAACTATCATGTGAGTGGGAGGAGCCTGTGCTTTATGCTATTAGTGGGAGGAGCCTGTGCATCTACGCTGAGTGGGAGGAGCCTGCGCTCTATGCTGTTAGTGGGAGGAGCCTGTGCATATAAGCTGTGAGTGGGAGGAGCCTGCACTCTATGCTGTCAGTGGGAGGAGCCTTTGCTCTATGCTGTGAGTGGGAGGAGCCTGTTCTCTAGTCTGTGAGTGGGAGGAGCCTATTCTGTGAGTGGGAAGTGCTCTCTATTTTGTGAGTGGGAGAAGCCTTTGCTCTATGCTGTGAGTGGGAGGAGCCTGTTCTCTATTCTGCGAGTGGGTGGAGCCTGCTCTCTATTCTGTGATTGGGAGGAGCCTGTGCTCTATGCTGTGAGTGGGAGGAGCCCAGTCTCTATTCTGTGATTGGGAGGAGCCTGTGCTCTATGCTGTGAGTGGGAGGAGCCTGTTCTCTATTCTGTGAGTGGGAGGAGCCTGTGCTCTATGCTGTGAGTGGGAGGAGCTTGCACAACTATGATGTGAGTGGGAGGAGCCTGTGCTCTATCTCCATCAGTGTCACAGTGACGGTCCGTGTATGAGTAAGAGGGCGGATAGCGCTCTCCTGTGAGTGTGTCGTGCGGCCCTGTGATGTAGCGTGAACAGTAGATTGTAGCGGTCATGTGACAGGTGAGAGTGAGAATCAGGGAACGACGACTAAACCAGGGATAAAACTGCAGTGAAAATAATCACCTCTGCCTTGGGAGCTGGACGTCGTTCCTCCTTGCGTGCACTTTTGGTTCTGTGTCTCCCTTTGGATCTGGACTCCCGGGCCGGAGAACCCTCTCGTCTTTCTCCTCGACTGTGATGATAGCTGACACCGCTCTCTGCTTTTTTACGAGGAGATCGGACGATCTTCAGGTTGCTGGTGTAGATGATGATCTTTTCGAAGTCTAAAACCGGCGCCTGAAGGAAGCCACGAAGCGTGCTATTAATAAACGGTATAAAACACACTTACACAAAAGGCTCTTTGAAACTGTTTGAATCTGTTGCTATAAATATGTGACGCTGTGAATAAGGCATGAAGCTCCATTGAGAGAAACCAGACAAAGAACGTCTGTCATGATGAGTTTGATTTGCTCCGCCGCAGACGCCCCACAGAACCGCTGCAGCAGAGCTTCATAAGTGACACCGTAATAATCCCCAGCACAATTACATACAAAAGCCATTTTCTCAGCAGCTCGGCGCTCGTCTCTACCTGGTCCTGGAAATTCACACACTCAGCTTGTCCTGAACAATCTGCCATGTCAAAGAGAAGAAAACCCCAGAAGCCAATCTTATATCTTTTATATTTATCTGC
This sequence comes from Clariallabes melas, assembly GCA_030014275.1. NCBI lineage: Eukaryota > Metazoa > Chordata > Actinopteri > Siluriformes > Clariidae > Clariallabes > Clariallabes melas. The sequence continues at coordinate 199,934 of JAQMYI010000011.1, forward strand.
AGGTTCAGGGTGATAATGTGATGTGAGGGTTTTTGATCAGCACTGTGCACAGACTTCAGTCAGAAAAGAAAAGTAAAAAAACAAGCTGTTTAAAGGGCGTGGGCTGTGCTGGAGGTGTGGAGTAAAAAAAGAATTTTATATCCATGAGAAACATCAGTTATGTAACACTACAGGTGGAGGAAGAAAGTGTTCAGGATTACGTTACTGAGATTAGAGTATCACACACTCTCTCGCTCACACACACACAAACACACGAACGCACACACAAAAGTTCAATTAAACTAATTAAATGTCATAACGTCTACAATGGACCGTGTGTGTGTGTGTGTTATCTCGACTCACGTTTTCACCCTGCTGGTCGCTAGACGTTAAAGGCCTGAAGCCGCTCACCGCTCGGTACACGTTGATGCGCTGCGCTATAAGGCCTGTTGGAGGATCTACATCCTGACCCTGGACCTCCTCAAAGCCACAGAGCTGCTCCACATCCAGGTGCTCGGGGATCTTCGTGTGGATGAAGCTGTGAGGATATTTCTCCTCGGGACTGTCCAGTTCCTGGCCGTCCTCATACACGTGCTTCAGCACGCGCCCGCTGTACGACGACGCCAGCTTGAACCTCACCTTCCTCTGCGTCCCCTCGTCTCTCGGCCTGGTCTTCTTCGAGCACTCCTCCATGTTCACTCAGCCGCCGATTCTGACGTGGCTGGAGAAGTGCAGGTCCCCGGCCATCTGCGCTCACGTTCTGCTGTAGCGAGTTCACTCTTTCTTTCTTCAGCGGCTCGCTGAATTATTGAGCACTTCAGGTCCGGTGCAGAACAACAGAGACAGAACCCGAGACCTCGCGCTTTCATCAAATAATCATGCATGAAGGATCGCAGCAGGAATGTTTCAGCACCGTGCGTATACAGTAGAAGCACGTTTTTTTTTATTTCAGAAAGCAGAGCTCGGGAGTTTAGAACTTACTCAGGACTGACAGTATTTCCTTCTTCTTTAGCCATTTTTTACGCTTCGTGTATCCACAGATTCCCAACATTAGGCGAGGAACCAGAAACAAATAGTGCATTAGTGTCTGCGTGTATTCCAACATCAATCTGGTAATTACCTCCGACGCTGACTGTTATTACATCCAGACTTATATTGTCTGTTTTGCGTGTGTGCTATTTTCTTGTAAAGTCAGTCGCGTGTGAAATTGTTTTTCGTCCTTTCCCCCGTTAAAGGATCATTTGACGCGTCAAGCCTGCAGATATGTCTGGCGAAATTATTATTAAACCACACAAAAGCTTATCGTTATTATTTTTGGGCTAGTACTGTATGTGCTCGTAAGTGTTATATTATTCAGTAGGAGAGCCGTACTGTACAGGATACTACACCAGTGTCTGGGACTGCAATCAAGGCAAGAGACACTTTATCACCTTATTATGTTTCTGATCAAAATCGTAAGTCTCTAGCTCTCAGTAAGTCCTGGAGGTTTATTCATTAATTCATTTGCAGCTTCATGTTGAACATTTTTTTTTGTTGCAGGTCGCCTTAAAGCCCTAAAAATAACTCCGTCTGACTCGAGCACTAAGACTTAGCACTAATCCACCCTCAGGATTATTATCATTATTATTAATATGTCTAATAGGCCTCTTATTTTTATTCCTATGGAGCATCAGTGACAAAAAAAAGCAGCTATCAAAAAGGATAATGAGATATTCGTGTGTGTGTGTGTGTGTGTGTGTGTGTGTGTGTGTGTGTGTGTGTGTGTGTGTTATACATCAGTGGTGTCAAACTGGCTTTATGTTACAGGTCATGTTACACTCAGTCAAAGCAGATGGTTAAAAACATCAACAACACTAATAAAGTGTTAATCAACATGTATTTTAATTGAAGTGTGAGCTGAAATCCACATAGACTTCAAAATAAATTACAAATGAAAAAAAAAAAGATATTTCCTCATTAATTTATATCTTAAAAGACAAGGAGTGATGATAAAAGGTTTTGCTTATACAGTTACAGCATTAACTGGTTTTATCGCCCCCTAATGGGAGAACAGGATCATCTCATCTTCTATACTGCTTTTCTTATGTACAGTAAAGGGGCGCAGGAAGCCTGGAGCCAATACATTGCAGGACACACACACTTACACACACACACTTACACACTCACTCACACACTACGCGCAAAATGGGAACGGCAATTAGCCTAATCTGCATGTCTCTGGACTGTGGGAGGAAACCGGCGTACCAGGAAGAAACCCACCGAGCACGGGGAGAAGAACATGAAAACTCCTCACACACACACACAGACCCAAGGCGGGAATCGAACCCTCGACCCTGGAGGAGCGAGCCGGATTAGTCCCCGAATGTGTCCCGGTCCTTTATACCTGCCTTATAATGAACAAAGACCGAACACAATCAAAATCACATAATTTCATAAGTTAAGAGAGGAATGTAAATAATACGTTTCCGTGATGAGTTGAAGATTTCTGATCGTCTGTCGTTCTGTAATGAAGACATGAGAAGGTCTCGGTTCAACAGAACAGATCTGGTGTGTCAGATTGTGGCTACAGCACAAAATGTTCACACACACACACACACCAATCTAGCACTTCCAGAGTTGAGTGTAGTTGAACTCTGAAGACTCAAATGAACAGTAAGTATTTCAGCACCGACACTTTCTGTATCTACACTGGCAGATCTGCTGACAGCTAAATGATAAGTTGTCATTTTTGGCACTGCGATGCAAATCCACAGTGTGTGCCCCGGTGCTAACCCACTGAAATGACAGTGTGGATCAGCTCACAGTATGTGATACTTAAACCCGGTTTATTTTCTGCATTTTCTACTTCCGTCATACGATGCAGTCACATAACACACACCTGAGTAACGCGGAAAATGTGAACACACTGGCGTCTGGAGGAAGCGGATCAGTGAACTGAACAGAAAATCTAATTACACCGAATGAACGAATCACATCTTTCTTTCATTGAGAGTTTTAGAGCTTTGTTTAAAAATGTAAAAATACATATTGGGCAAAATGCTGTCATCATTATTCTGTGCCATAACTCTGTGGAGTTGTTACTTTACCATTTATGAGAATAACAGGTGCTTTATAGAATATGGATCATTTAAGATAAAAGTTAAGTCCAAGAGTTACACAGCAGAAATTTTAATTTTGTGCTTTAATTTTAGCACAAAATGTACTTTTAGCCAAGTTTAGATGTTCAGATCTCTAGTTCTGCTCCTCAGTGTGCGAGTACAAACAAAACACTCCCTACTTGTCCATGTGTGTATTGTGCCTGGGGTTCAATCAAGCCAAATTAGATTTCCCCCTAATATGACCTCATATAAGATAAGACCCTCCCCCACCTTGTTGCTCAGCTCTGATGTTCTCTTGGGGGCGTGGCTCATTTACATAGACACTGAAACACTGCATTTGGAAGAGGAGTGAAACAGAGGAAGTTTATACAGGAGTTTAACTGCTTATACAGACATCCTGCAGTAGTGATGGGAAGTTTGGATCATTTTAGTGACTCGGTTCTTTGAATCTCATTCATCAAATGAACGAATCTTTTTTTGAGTCATTTAGTTCATTTTGTTCTTTTGATCAGAAATCAAATAAAATGTAAAATTTCAATAAACAGACCCCCAACACGTCTACATACACAAATTTTTGGCTATAGTTCCAGTAATAAAAATATTATAATGCAGCTAAGGACATATTATAATAAACAGAATGAGCAGCTCACCTCTCATATCTTCTGGTCCGAGTCGTTCTTGTTTTGAATCTATTGCACTGCATAGTGTCTATGGGAGTCACGTGACAAAAGAATGAATGATTCAAGCCAGAAAACTCAAAGGTAACGACTCATTTCTGTTTCCTGTACATATCCTACGGAGGTTTTGCGATGATTTGCGCATGCGCGCCCAGGAGAAAATGAACTAATCAAAATATCCATTTGGACTTTCGGATATGTGAGGTAGCAACAAAGTTATCATGACTTTTAATATGAGTAAATTTTACTGTGACCGGAATTTGGGCATGACGTCGCAAAAATGTTGAATTCATCAAATGCACGTATTCTAATTTTTGGTCATAGAAACGAACAAAAACAACCATGAAAAACACGTGACAATACAGTATGTATTGGTGCTATTTCCTTGCCTGTGTGACCCATTTTTTTATTTTATGCTCAGTCATGTTTGTATGGTTAATTAAAATGACATAAAATTCAACTGGTCATATTGCCTAGGTTTATTTTACAATCCTGACCACTATATATACTGTACACTACTGAACACTTTCTAACTCCATGATGGTTCCTGATGTTTATTTCTTTCTACATTGTAAAGGAATGCTGAAGGCGTCCAAA
>JAQMYI010000011.1:244730-255284 GCA_030014275.1 Clariallabes melas
ATTTTTTTTTTTTTTTTTTTTTTTATTGTTATTGTGTTCCCGTTTTGCGTGTTGGATTTAATTTTTATTACTAAATAAAATGAAAATCTTAAATATAAAAAAAGTGGATGGAAAACCTTATAAAACCACTGAAATAAATTTTAATAGAATTATGAATAGCTGACAGTCTAAGAGTAAATCTGTACACATTACTACGGTAAACCTTACATATTATAGATCATATACTGTATATTGAACAAATAGGACATCTATTATCTTTTATTTTTTCCTGATTTTCATCACCGATCATTATCCTGCATAGAAAGTGCGTCTGGGTTTATTAATCAGTCTCAGTTGTAATACATTTATGACTTGAATTTTGTATTATTTATTTATTATTTTTTTATTAAATCACATTGCGATTATTCTGACACATCAGCTATTTATAATTCTATTATATTATATAATCTAACTCGATTATATTATAATTTAATTAAATATAGATCAATGGATATAAGGTTTATAAGGTTTTCCATCCACTTTATCATTAAGATTTTCATTTTATTAAAAAAAAATAATAATAAATTAAAATGATATCTAACTGAAAACAGGAACATAAGAATATATAGACATTTCCATGATACAAAATTTTTTTCACATTACAGTAATGAATTTCAATGATTTACTTAAAAAATAATATTTGAAAAATGTATGCATTATCTAATCGTACAGTTTTAACTACAATATGTAATTATTAAATGTAACTGTTTGTATTTAATCGTGTTTGTTTGGACTAACAGCAAATAACCAGATAGTTTGAACTATTTTAGTTTAAATAGTTTAAATTTTACTTGAAATTTTTTTTTTCAATTTCTCCATAAATTCCTGACTATGTGTGTATTACTTGTAATAAATTGCAGATTTTATGCGATTAAATAATTGCATGGGCTCATATTCCGATTTAGAATTTTGTGTGATTAACAGCGCAGCTTTTCAACATTTAACACAGATAATGATTCAGTTCTTCTGTGAGACAATTCATGTATCACAAACTGACTCCAAAAGTGTTTGTTTTATTATTTTTTTTAATGATTTTTTTAATTTATGTACTTTTGCGTTTGAGGTCATAAAATATTGCAGTTCCTTTGTAGTCCTGCAGGTGGTGCAACTATTCACATGGGGGTAAACTATTCACACTTTGGCAGGCAGCTCAAGGTGCAGCGAATCATTTGCAAATCATTTGCTAAGCTATTTTTAGTATTGTAAAAAAATCTTTAAAAAAAAAGTAATATCAGATTCAGGATATTTATAAAATCGTAAAACCGATTCACAGTGTCTGGATATCGATATAATATCAGGCACTGACTGGTGATTCAGCTGAGTTCTCATATCTATAAAAAAAAAAAAAAAAAAGGCAGATATGAATAAATAAATTAAAGTTATGTTCATATTTGTTTATTTACCCTCTCCAGGTCGACCTCTCGCAACTTTCACCAGAAGAGAAGTGGAGGTTTGTTCTTTCTCTTTCTCTCTCTTTTTATTTATTTATTTATCATGATCACGGTCATACGTTGCCCTGCATCATGAACCAAAAAATACACTAATTACATTTGTGTATTTATAGCATCTGCTAATGTTGGGTGAAAGAAACTTGCATTACATTTGCTCAGTGGTTGTTCTTTAATGATGTATAAGGACGTTACAGGTGCGTGTGGCTTAGAACGGTGTTGGATTTGACGATCATGATGGACGTTACATCTTAAACACACAGTCACGCCGTCATCCTGCCCGTATCCTGACATACATATACTCAGGATTACGGCGTGGCTCTGTGTTTTAAGATGTTACGTCAGACGTTGTCTAGCGTACTGGTAGAACTGGAACTCTGGGTAAATATTTACTTTGTGGTGTGTGTTTAGGCTTTGTGAACAGTAGAGGAGCATGAAGTTCGGTCAGCTGAGTGATCCTGGCTCTGGTCCCGTTTTACCTCAACATTATTGGATTCTTTATTGTGTAAAATAAATTTTAAAAAGATCAAATAATCGATCAGATCTACTTTTAAATTTCTGTACTTTTTCATTTACTATTTTTATCTACTATTAATACATTTCCTTTCACGCAGTTTGATTTCTACTTCCATTTTTGTCAGATGCCTCCAGGTCTTCATTCGATTCTTATGAGATTTGTGTCTCATAAGTTTTAAGTTTTCACCCACTGCGGTTGGGTTTACAGGTTTAGATGTTCAGATCCGCGATTATGAAGAAGAATCAGCAGTCGATTTAATAACCGTCCGATCCGTGCTTGTCTTTAGAGCTTGAAATGCCGTCTAACATCTTCGCCACAAACACTAAACCCGTGATACAGAAGCTTCTTTCATTCTTTTTGTTCAGTTCTGGTTCGGAACCGTACCGGAGACGATATCGGGTCCGTGAACGTCTGCTTTTTTGTGTGTTTTTTTTCTCTCTGACAGACTGGAACATGCGAGAATGCACGCCAAGCACAAGGGGCACGAGGCCATGCACGCCGAGATGGTGCTCATCCTCATCGTCACGCTCGTCGTCGCTCAGCTTGTCCTGGTGCAGTGGAAACAGCGGCACGCCAAATCCTACAACGTGAGTACACTTTGCCTATACCTAATTCTAAATGAAATTTTTTATATAAAAATAAAACGGCAATAAAACAACTCGGTGTGGCACTGAGTCACTCTCGCGTGTTCCGCGTCTGTTTGAGAAGCTTTCTGACCATTTCAGGTCAGGATCTGGTTTGTACTTCAGCTGGAGAGGAACCAGAGGGGTTTAAACGGTCCCGCCCCCTAATGAGCCTCTGTTTTGTTTTGTTTTTGTTTTTTCCTACTGGACCCCATGAGCTCAGAATTTGCTAAATCGCGCTCACGGTTTTCTGCGGATCCGATTTCTGATCTTTTTATATTATAAAGCTTCAGCTGAACTTCGGTACACGTTGCGTCGTGTGTATGTCATATGAATTTGTTCTTGTTGAAATAATAATAAAAATATGTTTACGAATAAAGATGATTCACCGTTGCTGACCGTCCTGAAGACGAACACGTCGTCGGTGTAGAATGTCGTGTCACGCTACATCCTGTTTCTACTTTTTCTTACCTTTTTCTTATATACAGATTTATACACAGAATCACAAATGAGCAAAAAGGAGGTTTGTATTTGATGTCAGTTTTTTTTTGTAAATAAAAATAAATAAATAAATAAAATAAGAATAGATTTTCTTTACCTTCCAAATCAGCTACATCACAAAGCTATCCTACAAAATCAATAGCGTTGTTAAATTTTGTTAAGATTCTGTGTTTTTGGGCACTTGGAGTGTACTCTTATAATCAGCATTTATTCACCATCACACACACTCCAAAATGTATTTTTTTCTATAAATTTTTTACATTTTTATGTTGCAGTTCTGCTGTAATCCCATAGGTGGTGCACTTTACACGTGTTGTTTGAAACACGCCTACCTAACTCAGTTACCACCCACAAGCTAGCGAGCTTAGCTTTACCTTAATTATTTAAAATGATACGGTGGCTAATGTTAATTTACATGCTAATGCATTTGATTGAACTCCGTCATCCGGACCTTACTGGCCGACCCGTGTCGACTCCATTTCTTCTAGACAGCTAGCGGTTGGACACCTGCAGTGCAGCTGTCAGTCAAATCAGCCACACCCCTAATTATGCATATGGATTAATATAATTTTAACTGAAGAGTTTGATAAATATTCATGTATTCATTGATAAATGTACATGTGTTGTGAATAGGAAACTAACTGTGGAGACCAAGCTCGTTTTTTTGTACCAGGCTGTAAACAGGTTTGTTTATGTTAATTTGTAAGTTTGGGCATTTTAACATTTTACCTCATGGTGGATTGACTCACTATATGAGCCTCTAGTGGTGATTCAGGGAACTGCAATTTTTGGCACTTTGGCATTGACTTCAATGTTCACACAGAACAGGGTGGATAGCTCTTTCCCCTGAGTGTGTTACGCCACCTTGTGATGCAACATGAGAAGCAGTTTGATTAAAGCTGTGGTTGTCTTGAAACTTATCAACAAATTAGACCTGAATTGTACCTGTTTTTGTTGATTTCATATTGGACGGTGTTTTCTATAATGTCTTTTAACACATGGACAATTAATTGACCTTTTAATATATATTTTAGGGGAAAAAATCACACACATTACAAGAATTTTCAGATATTTTTAAATAATCTGTGATTTAAAAAGGTGATGAAAATATGGTCTCAGATAAATTCTGTGCTTGACCACTAGGTGGAGATGTTGCGTTTGTAAACTTTGCCACTCATCATTGATGAATTGCTTTAGTAAGTCATGTCCGGGTGATGTGTAACTCATGCACCACGTTGGCACCGGTGACCTTTAACCTCTCACTGCATCGATTGCTCAATTTCTATTACTGCCAACGTTATCAGTTCTACATAATAAACATTTGTTTTCCAATTATTTTGAAAACTTGAGATAAATAGATTAATGAATAACAGGTCGATTGTTGATTCATACAGGAAACTCTCATGGTGGAAGAAATGCTGGTTAAATATGGTGTCATGCGTCATCGTTTATTTATCAGGCTTCCCTGCTGCAATTAAACAATAAAACAATAAAGTCCTTTTAGGTAATATCAGTCTTGAACATGCAGGTTAAATACTTAATGAGAGGTTAAATACACACTCCACCTCAGACAGTTTCCATGGAAAAGGCATGAAACCCGAATTGTATACGATACAAGCTGATGCTAATGTAACATTAATCATTTACATGAAATATCAGATAAATTTCGTTTGTTAGAAAAAGGTTTTGTTTCATGGAAGAAGGAAGATTTGAGCATATCATCAGAGGAAGGAAGAGATGGGACTCTGTCATTGTATGCAGATGGTAAGATAACGTGTTGTGACATTTGTTAAAGGGCAGCGTTACATCACGTGACAAGGGGACTCCACACCACGGGCTTTGTTCACAGCTGATTATTAACCAGCATGTTTGCGGTCTCAAACAGGGTGCTAAAACTTTTGTGCATTTTTGTGGACGTTATCAATTTTCAATTTCAGATTTTATTTATTACAGTAATTATATTAATTATAATATATTTTCCTGTCCTTGCTCCAAGCCATTTCCTTATGTTTGGGTCATTAAAGGAACTCCTGGGAGGCCGGCGTTTCAGAATTTTTCAGTGTACTCAAAACACTTTAAAGCAATTCTACCTTGATGGTGTCCAAGCACTAGTTAAACACTGTGATAAGTGCATTAGTGTAACGGGATTATATAGAGAAATAAAGCGAGTTTTTACTCTCAGAACTGTGTTCTGTTATTCTGGACAATCACGTCTGAACATTTTAAATTTTATGATCTTAGTAACAAACATATGTATAAAATAAGTGACTAAAAACCAAACCAGACAATTGTTCATCACTCTGACTCACCGGTCTGTTGGCGTTCGCATGAAAATACTGTTTATCTGACCGCACATACAGCCGGAAAATTTAAAACCTTTATATCCAGGACGGGTTAGGGTTAGGGTAACCCTAACCCTAACTCTGACCTTACATCTAAAACGTACTAATCCAGGACAGAACTTTAAAACTAATTTAAAACATTAATAAAAGTTGGTTAGTGTTAGCGCTCAGTAACCGTCTAGAATAGCGCGCACAGTTTTTTTTAATGAAAAAATTATTTTATTTTGCTGATGGGAGAGTTCTCAAGTTTTCTCAGAAAAATTACAACTTCTATTATTTCTTGCATTAAATTATGATGGAAAAAATTATTCAGTCCAAATTTGATGCTAGCTGAATTCCTGAGTAGATCAGCCAAGGTCAGGGTCTGTACCAAAAAAAACAGAAAATTATTCTTAAAGTGTATAATTTTTTATTTATTTTATTTATTTAGGAAGTGTTTTGTAATAAGTAAATCCCAAGGATGTCCTCACAATTTCTCAAACACACACACACAATAGAAGCCATGTGCGCCATGTCTTTGTGTTGGAGCTAATTTAAGTTTTATTGTTTTTTTTTATGTGACTGACTCATCCTAAGTATGATGTCATTATACTAAAGTTATAAAGTACATGAAAATCAAACGCTGAAACTGGGTAAAAGGTCGTTGCATTAGGTCACATGACTTTTTCACTCTTTTACAGCCTAATACTTATGACTAATAATTCATTTATCCTGTCGTACAGTTGGTGACCCTGTTCCAGATGTGGGTGGTGCCCCTGTACTTCACCACGAAGCTGCATTGGTGGAGATTCCTGGTGACGTGGTCCATCTTCTCAGTCGTCACCGCGTTCATCACCTTCCGCGCCACTCGCAAACCCCTGGAGTGCACCACGCCGAGGTAGTTCCTCTTTAAAAAAAGAAAAGAAAAAGGAAGAGAGATTTAAAGATTTTGGGGGGGGGAATGAAAGGGGCGGAGTTTCTGAAGAGTCAATGAGATCATGGGTTATCCAGGATCAAATGTTGTGTAACATCGTGACCGTGACCCAGTGACTTTACGAGTCGTAGGTCATATGTCATTACGTTGGTCATCTGTTTGTAAATCCTTTGTTAATAAATCTATAAATGCTTAAAGGGAACACACCACTACACCGCCCCCGCTACACATATCCATCTGCTCATTTTTGTTTTGCTTTCTCTTTCTCTGTCTCTAGATTGGTTTACAAATGGTTCCTCCTCTTGTATAAGATCAGCTACACGACGGGCATTGTGGGATACAGTGTGGTCATGTTCACACTCTTTGGCATCAATCTGATATTTAGGTGAGTTGTACACTCGGTGAGATCAAAGCAGGGACACCGGGGCGAGAGTGTTGTTCACCAACTCACATTCATTCAGCACGTTAACTTTACTGTCTTTAAAAAATAAAAACAAGTTGCAAAAGTGCAAAATGTTAAAAGGGGGGTCGTTACTGTATTTAAGTAAAGATTTAACATCTGTAGGTTTTATTACAAATGTTTTTACTTTTACTCTTAAAAGTACAGGAAACATCTGTACTTTTACTTGAACGATGCTGTGTAGTATTTCAAGTGGGAATTTTATGTGTCTGTAAACGGTCGTATATTTGAGTTATACTGTAACAAACTCACAAAATTTTGGAATCCAACTCGGACAAAACACAGAATTACACACAGCTTTTTAACGCACAATTATTTTTGACAGTGATTTTATTCCATAGAATTTCTCCACCTGCTGGCTATTATGTGTAATCACATGACTTCCCTTTCCTTCAACGTCCGCCTAATAACCTGACCGGTGTTTGAAATCAGAAGCGGAGCTGGTACGGCACGTTCACAATCTGATCAAAAAGGCTAATAAGGCTAAGGCGAGCAAAAGGCTGAGGCGAGCTAGCTAATACAAGCTGTGTACTTTTACTCAGGTACACATGTAAATGGACGACCTCCAGTACTTTTACTTCAGTAATACAGGGTGTCCCAAAACATTTGACCTCATTTGAAATATAATATCGGAGTTAACCGCATGTCCTAGACAAAATGAAATAAAATAGGCTTCACGTTAAAAAAAAATAAGAGATTTAACTATCAAAATTCCAACAACATATTCAAACGGATATAGATTTTATAAGCGATTTCACAAAGCTTCACAAATGTTCAGGATGAGCTCCGCATGTCTCAACACCCGAAAGCGAATATAATGCCTGTTGACTTTGTCATTCATATAAAATCAATGAAAACGAGACACTTTAAGTTTCTGTTGCCTAGCAACACATAATTAATTGTAAAACAATAGACTTAGCTAGTTTAAATGTCTATGCATCGCTGGTTAACAAAGAACAAAGGGGCTCTGGTTCTGTTGAAGTGTCCAACCTTACAGTCCGGAGTACAGTATTTCATAATCTATAAAATCCTGAAAGGTGATGCTTCAGACAAACCTATGAAGTCTACAGGTGAGGCTTTAAAAACTCAATCAGCAACAGTAGTGTTGGTACTGACTACCTCCAGAATTGGACACAAGTGTCCACCAGTGTGTGATTACACCGATATCGCCCGCTCCCCGCAAAATATGTAGCGGGTGTAGCGATTATTTTTTTGAGGATTGCGCAATCCAGGTTAAAGAGCATATGCACAGCGTCTGCTCACGGCTTTTTAACTTTATTTTCAAGTGAAGTCGTAAACATGTCAGCAAAACAGGCTCAGAAAATGTGATAATGTGATTTTGGTAATAAAGTGATGTTTTTCCCCCCCTTAGACTTTGTGGACATCACCCTGGTCATTTTTTTTTAGAAATCCAAAATATTCCACGCCACCTAATCTGGGTGGAAAGAACCTAATTGATCAAGTGGCACACCTCGTGATTGGCTCGCAGGAGACGTTTCTGAGCAGCGTTTACCACAGGGGGAACAAGGGGCGTTCAAGTGAAAACGGGACTTTTGATAACTGTTCAGAATAACACAACACAGTACTGAGAGTAAAAACTCCCTTTATTTCTCTATATAATCCCTCTGCTCGGTGATTGGACGTTTTCTTGGCACGCCCGAGCCTGTCTGATTTCGTCTGAAACACTGGCCTCCCAGGAAAGCTTTTAATAACACAAACATGTGGAAATGTCTCGCAGTGAGGTCAGGACCGTACAGGCGATGTAGCAATAACTCTCAGCTGAGTTCCTGTAAAGTACAAGTGGTGTTGGTGAATGAGTTCGTGTACGGTATCACACACACACACACACAGATGTGTCTCTCTTAGATTCCACAATCATTAAGCGTTTCTAATTACGAATAAACGGTTTCTACACCTGAAAGTAATGGGAGCATTAACACGTGATGTGGCTCTGTTATTCTACCCTCCAGTGTGTCAGAGTTTTCAGAAACGACATCGTTTACCTGAAATGCTTTAAAGCCGTCTCATGCCATACATGTGACTCGTGTGTAATCTACAGGTATTCAAATACCTCATTGTGTCGGGCATGTCAGGTGCCTAACGAACAGGAATGACTCATCAGAGGAACACCGCATGACTCGGCAGTATTTTACTCTGTATTAAAATTTCTAATCGTAACATCAGTCGGGGAAATGCTGAACAACAGGCTGGGTGAACATCCACAATTACATGAAAAACAATAAGCTGCATGAGTCAGGTGTATCGTATACGCAAAGAAATGAATGATTATATGGTTTTATAGCAGTTTGTTTTACATTTTGTCTGTACTGTTCAAGCTCTTTGTTTTTTTTTAAACACAAATTCAAGTGATAAAAAAAAACAGGCAAGTTTTTAGTTTTTTTTTATTTATTTATTTTGCTCATATTTCCCTCTCAGAATAAAGCCGGAGGATTCCATGGATTTCGGCGTCTCCATGCTGTTTTACGGACTCTATTACGGCGTCCTAGGCAGGGATTTTGCGGAGATGTGCGCAGACTTCATGGCTTCCACAGTAGGAGTGAGTATCTGATGATTCTTGTTTAAAACGCACAGAGCTAACGGCGAAACTAGCTGATCGTGATCTTCACGTATGCAGAAGATGGCAGACGCACCACGCTTTCCTCTGAAATACGGTTATGTGGCTTCACCCTCTCCTGACATGTTGCCTTTTAAACCTGTGTCAGTATTACAGTGCGTCCGGAATGCCAACTAAACACCTGTCGGACAGCATCTGCGCCGTGTGCGGTCAGCCCATCCTGGTGAGCGTGGACGAAGAAGGAATCATGGAGAACACGTACAGGCTCTCCTGCAACCATGTGTATCCTTTAACCATTTAAAGCACCCATAGGTCTCATTTTAGTCACATGACCACCTGTCGGTAGCCTGTGTAGGGCGACACGACCTCGGTAACTTTTCCCGACACTTTGAGCGATATCGCTTCTCTGTCATAGTGAAAGAGGATTGTTTTAAACCTGGACATGGTTCATGTTGGTTTTGGCTAGAGATGCGTGAGCGTGGCCGGGAATGTCTCTGTACTGATGAGGAAACCAAAAACAAACCCACACGCACACACAAAACCAAAGTAGGAGGATATAGCTCAGCATTTCCCACCATGTCATTACAGGACAGTGTGTGTACAGTGTGGTGTTTTCCTGCTGCTCGTTTATATCGTAAGGAGGGGAAAATGTAGCATCGTCTTTCCAGTCATGTGTAAAAACAGTTCAAAGTCATGAGGTTCTCCAGGAACTATGACGTTCCTCCATGTTTGTGTAAAAACAATGACTTTTGGAGCACTTTGTATGATGCCGGTCAAAGTGAATGGGAAAGAATAAAATGCTAGAATAATAATGAAGTGTTAATAATGAAACGCAGCATGAAATACTGGATAGTAACCTAAAAAGTAGCTTAGAAATAAAATAAGTGATCAAACTGAAATCAATAAGGGATAAGAAAACAATCTTAATTAAATCATACACCTAATTAAGATGCTAAAAGTTATTTCATCAAAGTTTTTCTTATTAAAGTGAACCTGGAGGAAGGTCCTTCTGTCAGACATTCTGCTGAATCAACTAATAAATAAAATGAAAACTAATAAAAGTACAGTTCAGTTCCTTCACACTAAAGTAATACGGACTTTTTTGTAAGTGTATGTGTAAAGTTTATGTGTAAAGT
>JAQMYI010000011.1:263570-278334 GCA_030014275.1 Clariallabes melas
ACAAATCTCCTAAATAATAGGGATAAGAATCCCCACCTGATACGATTTTATTACAATAGGCGCTGATTTGATTTTGATTTCAATGATGTACTTGTGATTTCATAAATATCCCGACTTTCCACAGATTTTTCTTACAATTCTAAACAAACATGGCAAATAAAGCTACTACACAAGAGGCTGTGCTGTGTGAATTGTTTAGAGTGCACCACCTGCAGGATCATAGAGGAACAGCAACATTTTACATGAAATGCAAACATCTATAAAAAAAAAAATCTGTTTAAAAAAAAATAAATTTGGGACTAATCCGACTAACATTGGATTAGTCCAGGGCATCAATTATATCCTCGGTCTGGAATAACGGCCACGCCATGCCATTACATTTAATTGTATTCAAGTAACCAGACAAACAAATTGCTAGAAGACCTCAGTAATAAACACAAAATATTCAGATACTAATGAGTGTACTGTACTATACAGCACCACCACTGTAATAAAACAAACTAATTAATGAATCAATTATAAATAACCAAGTGCTGCTTTATATAATATTAGTAATATTTTTTTAACTTATTTTAACCTAAAATAATAAATATTAAAATCCATTTGGTACTGTATATGTGTTTATATGCCTATGTTTAAAGGAGTGTTGTTTATTTGAATTTGTTCTTTTGTCTGTAAAATAAAATACATACAATATATATGTATTATTAGGTAGCCTTAACTAAATTTATTCATAGTTATAATAAATTAATACTTATTTATTTTTATATGCATAAATTCATATTTAACACTGATATAAAATCATTTTGTAACTGTAAATTTATATATTTATATATTAAATTTACAGCTACAAATTGATTTTATGTTAAAAAATGGAATTAGATTCAGTTTGTTCAATAATAAATCTGTTTGTTCATATTTGAGCTATTTTGATATATGACATTTGTATTTCTTTTAAACCTGGGTTATTGGCTTATTGCGTCGGTAGTTTTCGGTCATGAATAAGCGGAAGTAGTGACGTCAGAGCTCTTCTTTTAAACCGCCGCGCGCCGCTGGGGTGCGACATGTTCCCGCGCCATGACTCGGACCGGCATCACTACAGGTAACAGATCCTCATCTCCTCATCTCTGTGTTTCACTTCATTTCGGATTGATTTCTGATTACAAATATACAGAGAGACACATATAAAAAATAAAGAGAAATAGATTAAAAATAGAATAAATCGATTATTAAACTATAATTTCTAGCATTATAGAAAATCTATGAAAATTATAAACGATTTATTTTCGCTATAAAATCTTCAGAAGTATTTCAGGAGGATGTGATGAAATATTGTTTAAATGATTATTTCTGATTTCTGTCTTTTATTGACGTCCTCGTGCAGTTCCTGGTTAGTGCACTTGATGTTTGACTCTAGATAACTTTAGTAATTTAATACAATATTTACAGTCTAATGCAAACTTCTAATGAAATCTCTTAACATCTTAAATAAATCCCACAGACTTCAGTAACACACTTTATAAACAGAATTAAAAATTATTTAACTATTTAAGACATTTCCAGAACTTTGTGGACATTTTAGACCTCATTCTAATACATGTGTTTATATATAAATATTTATTCCTAATTATTTAAATGTGAACATGTTGACTGTGTATTCAAGCCATTGAATTCCTGAATGTGTTATTATTATTATTATTATTATTATTATTATTATTAAAACTAGCCTGAGATGCTAGTTAACATTATTTCTAACCCTGCTTTTGAGTTACTGTATTTAGGTTCTAATTTAATTCCATTCAAACAGAATACAGGAAATGAATAATAATAATAATAATAATAATAAATGTAGGTAATAAATAACAAATGCATAGTTAAATATATCATTTAAAATATGCAGATTTATGCAGAATAATTTAGTTTACAATTAAAACTTGTTTCAAGGAAGGAAATATATTTCTGTTATTTATTCACTTTTATCGATTTGGCTCCGTCTTTATGTCGTGTTGTTTTCCTTGTTTAAGGGAACATCTTGTTTGAAAAGGAGTTTTGAATTAAACTTTAACTTATTACTTTACTTCTGCATTTAACTAGACTAGCTAATCTAATCTTTATATTCGCTGCTTTCTGTTTTAAACATTTTACTGCACTAGAGTAAAAATAATTAAAATAATTATTTAAATGAAAATAATTATTAGGTACTTTTGGCTGGTGGGTTTATTTATTTGGCTCGACCACCAGAAAGACACAATCATTTACTTTCACTTTTATGATGTTAATGTAAGTGTTAGGGGGTTTTAGGACAGAAATTTTAGTAAAGTCCACACTAATGTCAGGTTTCTCAAAAAGTAGGAAGTTTAACCAAATGTTTCAGCTGAGGTTTGCTTCTGTATTTCTGAACCTCCTGAGATCCACCACCCTGAGATCCACCACCCTGCCCTCTTATAATGACAGGCACTGTTGGACATTAATTCATTAGGTTTATGAACAGAAAAAGTGAGGAGAACTTACAGTCCTGGGTCCCAAGGACATATTTCATTTAAACATCTTATGAAAAGTTTGCCTTTTATCAACCTGTTTAACTTTTCTTTTACATAATTAACTAATTTCATATTATTAAAAAAAAAAAACTTACTGCTTACAAAATCCTCTAATTATTGTATCAATTAGTGTATCTTTGAGCCTTGTTTTATGAAACTGGATGGTTTGTTAAACTGTTTTACAAGATTTCTATCCTTAGAAGAGAAACTGTGCACACTGTAGATCAGAACATGTTGCTCTTTATAAGCCATTATATTTTAAAAACTGAGCACAACTGTTTGGTTTTATGATCTTCGATCCAGCTTATCTCATAATTTAATAAGAAATACTACTAACATAAACGCATCTACTGTATATCAGGGATATTTTCACTCACTGTGTCGTCATGCCTGCTGTGAAATACTGCATAACGTCCCTTTTATAAAGAACAAGGAAAAAAATACAAATAGGAGAGAGAAGTAAAAAAAATCATTTAAAAAGTTTTTTTTATACAGAGTCAGAAATATTTATTTTTCTCCACCTAAAGACATTACAGGTAGACTGGAAGAATAATGTCGTAGCAAAATACAGATATCTTCAAAATAATCGTTTTTATTATTGTAGGAAGATTATTAAACATTTCTCCGGGCATCTCAAGCCTGGTGCAGTTTTGTTTAATAGTTTGTTTTGTCAGTTTTTAAGCATTTGTGTTAAAAAAAAAAAAAAAAAAAAAAGTAATATAATTAGTATAAACTAAGAGAAATAAGATTAATCATTTTGTATTTTGGTTTTCTGCGAGCTCATAACTGGTACTACAGGACTGGATCAACATTCTGTGTTTATAGATTCATTATAAAGAAGTGATTGAGCCTATTGTTACTGGAGTGTGTTTGTGTTCTGTGTGTTATTATAGCCATGACTGTGTGTGTAAAGTGTGTTTGTGTTCTGTGTGTGTGTAGGATTTCTCAGTGTGTATATCGGCGCTGTCGTGCTGCTCCGCTGCCCCGTTTACACCTCGACTCATCCCAGTGAGTTCATTCACAATCTGAACTCAGATCAGTTTATAAATGTGTTCTCATGGTTTTAATTCTGTCTGTCGCTGGAAAACGTTGCATTTAGTGTCTGAGAGTCGTTTTAGTCCGTTCTTACCTCGCTACAATTTATGTAGACACTACTGATATATTTTTCTATATGAATATCTCTATTTTTACACATTTCCACGATTTCTCCAAACCCATCTGTGTTGTTGTTTACATTTATGTATTTTACACACAATTATTCTTAAAGTTCTGAGCGGCAAAATAACATAAATCATAAAATGATCACATTTACAGCTTGAAACTTGAAATTTATTTATTAGGGTTTGACAAATAAATTGCTAAAAAGATTACTTTGTATAATATTTGATACATCGGCCTTTATAGTTTTTGACTTTCATCCCAAATTAATGTTTTTAAAGACAAAAACTTTGGGGGAATTTTTAATAAATTGGTTAAATTTGCTGAAATCTGAATATCTGTTTTACAGCGATGGAAGTCAGTAAACCTACGATCATCAACATCACCGCCAGACAGACATGTGAGCTGCATTCTTATCTCTTCTTCATTTTTTAGACAAAACATGAGTGTTTTTAAATTAAAGATTCTTCGGAGAGTTTTAGAGTCATTTCTGATTTAATCTCTAATGCCGAGTAAGAAGCTGAACTCTGTTCCTGACCAGTTTCTCTGTGATGCATCACTTCTCAGTCAAGGGTCACAAACTCACCTGCCTGGTGAACCCGGGAGGGCTGAAGGACGAGACCCTGGTGTACTGGCTGGCCGACGGTGACTTTTTAGAAGAAAAAAATAAAACCTTCAATCTGAAAAATACAGAGAGAAAGTAAGAACACACTCTTCCTGCACGCTGAGCTTTAGAACAACTCTGGACATTTACGGTCACTAGTTGGACCTTTGTGTATTATTGTCCTTAGAAAAGACCAGTACTTTATATCTGTCCTTAACATTATAACTTTCTGTCTGCAGGTCAGCTGATGGGACGGTGCTCCTCCACTCCAGGGTGTTGTTGCAAGACCTCACTTCAAAAGACTTGAGCACGAACTTCACCTGCGTCGCTCTGAGTCCGGCTGGGTTCGCCAAACAAAATGTTCAGTTGAAAAAAGGCAGAAGAAGACGCTAACTGACGTGAGCGACAGCGAGAAGTTTATTTCCTGGATGAAGAGTGATTTTAAAACTGAGAAGTTATACTATGTGAAGAAATTTAATGTAACAGTGTTGTGCTTTATTGCAGAATAAAACCTGTAATTTATGAATCTGTTCTTTATTATTAGTAGTAGTAGTAGTATTGCTGATTTTTATTTTTTATTTTTGGTCTTAATTGTTCCAGCTGTGCTGGAAAACATTTTTCGAGTCGAGTAACTTCCTGTACATACCGTTTTAAACTGTTCCATTGTAAAGGTTAGCCTTAGCATGAGACACACTGTCATTATTGTTTGTAATTGCAATTTTCTACACCAAAAAGCTATTAAGTTGTGTTGATATCAGTGATATTAATAAAAATAAAGAATTTTCTTTTCTTACAAGTCTCATGTGAACCTTTGAGTTTCTCTTTTTAGATTATTTATAAGCATTGTGTGTGCATTCAATCTAAAATAATCTGATTTATAAAACTGTTTCATGTACAAATCTCCTAAATAATAGGGATAAGAATCCCCACCTGATACGATTTTATTACAATAGGCGCTGATTTGATTTTGAATTCAAGGATGTACTTGTGATTTCATAAATATCCCGACTTTCCACAGATTTTTCTTACAATTCTAAACAAACATTCTTTTTTACAATTCTAAAAAAATCTGTTTAAAAAAAAATAAATTTGGGAGTCTTTCCTAGGCGACTTAGCTCATGAGGCGGGGTACACCCTGGACTGGATGCCAATCCATCGCAGGCCACACACATATACTCACTCACACACCGGAGTACCCAGAGGAAATCCACCCAGCACGGGGAGAACTTCATGCACATCGAATTGAACCCGGGCCCAGGAGGTGCAAGGCGACAGAGCTAACCACTACACCACCTTGCCGCCCCTGTATTCAGGGCCAAGGGGGGCCTGGAGCCCATGTGTAGTTATTATTTGGGACTTAATTTTAATTTTAAATAAATGGCCTCAGCTCTCAGATATAGAGTTGTCGGTGTCAGTATTTGTTTGTTTTTAGGTTTGATTTTATTATATTTATTCTGTCTTAGATTTATTACATAGAAAACAAGTGATAGATGGATAGATATGGGAACGCCAATTAGCCTGTGTTTGGACTGTGGGAGGAAACCGTAGTACTCCGATGAAACCCATCAAGCACACACACACACACCCCAAGGCAGGAATCGAACCCTCGGCCCTGGTGGTGCAAAGTGACAGTGCTAACCACTAAGCCATTGTGCTGCCAAAATAACATATCTTGTGACAACTTTCTGCATTATAAACAACAAAGTTTCTTTTTTTATTACTGTATATCTGTATATAAACCACATGTAGATGGATTATTATATAAATGTAGATTATTGTTTTTATTCACTCACTCACTCATCATCTATATCACTTTATCCAGTATTTAGGGTCGCAGGGGGCCTGGAGCCTATCCTAGGGGACCTAGGGCACGAGGGTGCCAATCCATCACAAGGCACACACACACACACACACACACACTCTCATTCACACACTACAGGCAATTTGGGAACGCCAATTAGCCTAATCTGCAGGTCTTTGGACTGTGGGAGGAAACCGGAGTACCCGGAGAAAACCCACCAAGTACTGTACAGGGAGAACATGCAAACTCCATGCACGTAGAGACGGGAATCGAACCCGGACCCTGGAGGTGCATGGCGACAGTGCTAATCACTACACCACCTAGTATTGCATTTAATGAAATCAAAAATGATGTTATGTTTAATGTTCACCAGCAGATGGCAGCAAACACGGTAGCGCGACGTGCGTGGTGACGCAGGCCTCTGACGTCATGACGGCGAGGTGGAGCTCCTGGTTTGAAAGTGGCGCGTGAACTGAAAGCGGCTCGCTCGTACAGAAGCAAGATGGCGGCGTGTGTTGTTTAGCGGCTGCGTTTTATTTTCACTGACAGCAACCGAGAGGAGATTATTGTACTGTTTTTTTATTTTGAGTAAACTGCGTGGAGTTCTGTTTTATGCACTTCACCTTTATGTGAAGGAGATCCTGAGGCGCATTTAGAGAGTTTGTTCGTCTTTATTCATCCTCAGCTCGGAGCTTTAACAGCAGGAGGAGGAAGTCCGTTAGCTTTACACTCTGAGGTAACTTTAATACTCCGAATAAATTAACACGAACTTAAGTTTACTGAATTAAATATCAATATCAGTGAGGGTCCTGCTAAAGTTAAGGTTTTATTTTACCTTTGTGTTGATTAAACAGGCTGTTGTTTGTCAGGGTGGATTTTAAGAAAGTTATCATCATCATTATCTTCATAAATAACCGAACAAACCTTCACCAAATGACTTTAAAGATGGAGTTGTAATAAAGTGATGAGTTTTTGTGTTTATTCTTCTCTTCAGCATGACGAAGGAGGAGGATAAAGTGATCCCGGTCCGAGTGGCTCTCCGCTGCCGCCCTCTAGTGGCCAAAGAGCTGAATGAAGGATGTCAGAGCTGCCTGACCTTCATACCTGGAGAACCACAGGTCTCTCTCTCTCTCACTCTCTCTCTCTCACTCACACACACTGCATCCGCTGGCCACTTTAATAGGAACACCTGGCCATGCTCAGTCAACCAGTCACGTGACCAAACACTTCAGGTTTCAGTTCAGGTCCACATCAAACATCAGGATGTGGAGGAGATCTCTGTGGTCTTGAGCTTCGTCCTAGAGTGTTTTAAAAGCTGATCTCTTTGGGTGTTGGTAGTGTTTGCACAGGATGGACGAGAACGATTCGACCTGACTAGTGACTCAAATAACCACTCTTTACAACAGTGCTGAGCAAGAAGAGCATCCCGGATCATGTAGAACATTGGAAGCCTCAGAAGACACCCGGAACAGTGTTTTGAGGCTACAGTGAGATCGGCTAGATGAAGATCCAAGAGAAAGACGATCAGTTGACTGTTTAAACAAGCGGGTGTTCCTATTAAAGTGGCGAGCGATGCATGTTTGGATTGACTTGAAGCCCCGCCCGTCTCACATGACTGTGTTGAGTTGCTCAGGTGTTTACGTTTGTCTTGCAGGTGGTGGTGGGAAACGATAAAGCGTTCACATACGACTATGTGTTCGATCCCAACACCGAGCAGGAGGAGGTGTTTAACGCGGCCGTGTCTCCGTTACTCTCAGGGCTCTTCAAAGGTCAGTGAGAATTCTATTAAAAGGAAAGCTCTAACCTGGATGTGACTTCCATGGTTAGAAATGGTTAGAAGTCTTCTTGATGTGCTCTGTGTGTGTGTGTGTGTGTGTGTGTGTGTGTGTGTGTGTGTGATTTGCAGGTTATAACGCCACGGTGCTCGCATACGGACAGACGGGTTCAGGAAAGACGTTTTCCATGGGAGGCACTTACACGTCGGCGCAGGAGAACGAGCCGATCGTCGGCGTCATTCCCAGAGTGGTCCGGAAAATCTTTCAGGAAAAAGTCAAGAGCTCTGACCGCGAGTTCCTCCTCACTGTTTCCTATCTCGAGGTCTCGCTTTCCTCTGAAACCCTCCTAAAGTTTTTGACCGTTTCATTTCTTCTGCTCAGACGTGCCGTCGTTTTTCTTCCATCTGTTTGAAGACGAGCACTTAATCGCTGGATACTTCGGTGGCCACTTTATTAGGCACATTTATGCATCATCTGTGCAATCAGTAATAAAGCTTTAAAAGAGGATTGCTTCTTTTTAAACATTTTCCAGATTGGCATCGACATGAACCCATAACATAGCAAAACCGACTGAAGTTTATACCTTGGATAATCCAACCTGTCGGTCCAACTCTCACTTCCATTTTGGAGTAAATTACAATTACAGATATGGTAGGGTCACATCTAAAAGCAATAAAAGGTCACCATTTGATTGGCTGATTTGGTAATTGCATTAGCAAGCAGGTGAATAAGTGTGTATACAGTGGAACCTTGGATTGCGAGTACCTCGGTCTGCAAGCTTTTTACAATACGAACAAATTTTTTAAATAAATCTTAACTTCATAATCAGATGAGGTCTTCATATACGAGTACTGTAGTGCACTTTGTCTGCCGAGCGTCACATGATCGTGAACGTGGTGCAGTGTGGGGTTTGATTAGAGCAGAGAGGTAAATGGGTACTGGGCTGTTTTTATCTTTGTAGGCGATCATCAGGGTTTTGAATTTGATGCAGCACCTACAGAAAGACTGTGCAGGGAGTGGAGAAGTGGGGAGGTGTGGGAGAACTTGGGAAGGTTGAAGACGAGATTCTGGATCAGCTGCAGAGGACAGAGAGAGAGCTGCCAGGAGTGAGTTGCAGTAGACCAGTCTTGAAATAACAAGGGATTGAACAAGCGTCTGCGTCGCCTGTGAAGAAAGAAATGGACGGATTCTTTTGATGTAAAGAAGAAATGGACAAGAGCGAGTAAGGTTAGCAACGTGTGGGGAAAATGACAGATGATCAGAGTTACCCCAAGATTGCATGCAGTGACTGAAGGAGTGATCTGATTGTTGTCCAGGCAGATCACAAGGTCATGACCGAGGGATGAACTGCAGTTCGGTTTTACTCAGATTGAGCTTCAGGTGATGAGCTGCAATCCAGGATGAAAAGAAGAGAACAAGTTGCGTGTCATCTGCACAACAATGGTATGAAAAGTCATGCGATGATATGACCTTACCAAGAGACCGGGTATAGAGGGGGAACAGAAGAGGACCAAGTACTGAGCCCTGTGGGTCACCGGTAGAGAGTCTTCATGGGACAGATCCCCTCCATGTCACCTCATACGACCTATACATTGCCACGCTGTTCTACAGATTCCAAGGCTTGTAAGAATAAACACGGTGTCAAATGCAGCTGACAGGTCCAGGACGATGAGGAGAAAAGTTCAGGTTGATTGGTTTTAATTTAACTTTATATTTTGTATTAATTATTTTTATATGAATATTTTTGGGTTGTGGAACGAATCATCAGTTTTCATAATTTTTTATGGGGGAAATTCACTTTGATATACGAGTGTTTTGATCTACAAACATGCTTCTGGGCCTAATTATGCTCGCAATCCAAGGTTTAACCTGAAATCTCCTGTTACATTAAACTCCATACTGGAGTGTTTACGCAAATTCAGCCTTTTACAGACGAAGTTGGGATTAGACGGGTTGTTTGGTTAGGGCTTATTTTATAAGTTTGGAGAATAGTTTGGCTCATAGTTTGCAGAATTCAGAATCTTCCAGAAAAAACATTTAAATTGTTAAGGTAACTCATTGTATTTAAAGTTTCACACGTTTTTTTATTCATATCCATCATTTCCTGTAGAAACTTGAGTTCCTGGGATTTTTTTTTTTTTTTTATCAACGCAGCCTTATAAAACAAGAGACTGTTACATTTTTTTTTTCTGTTTTTGTGTCCAGATTTACAATGAAGAGATTTTGGATCTTCTTTGTACGTCAAAGGACAAACCGGGTATCAGCATCAGAGAAGATCCGAAGGAAGGCATCAAAGTGAGTTTAAAATCTCAAATAACTAAAAGAGCTTTGAGGACAAATGAGACAAACAGTTGGTAATTCGTTAATTTCAGTAGTTAACCCTTAAGCCGTCGACCTCTCGGTGATGAAGTGCTGCTGTGGTGCTGCAGATTGTAGGTCTGACGGAGAGGGAGGTGTTTAACGCCCAGGAGATGGTGGGCTGTCTGGAGACGGGGAACTCGGCGCGTACCGTGGGCTCCACGGCCATGAACGCGGCCTCGTCCCGCTCCCACGCCATCTTCACCATCAGTCTGGTGCAGCGCCGCGGCGGCGACAAGTGAGTCGGTTACACACTCTGGTCATGTGATGTTTTCTCTGATCTGTGCCTCATTTGCATAAAGTGATTACTCGTGTGTCCCAGTGACTCGTTCAGTCTGACTTTCTCACGGGAACAAAAGAGTGAATTATTATTATTATTAATTTTTTTAGCTCCGAGCCCCGCTGGATTCTTTTGTTATTCTTTTATTCCTAACTGTAATGTTGTTCTGAAGATCTTGAAATGCCCTGTTTCCTTAAATAAGCAAATGAGTAACTTTTACACCAGTTTATTTGCTAATTATTAAGGCCGGTAGATAAGCCGTCTAATTTTTTTAAGCAAGTTCTTGTTTATTTTAAAACAGCAGCTCTAACAGTAGTAAGATTATTCTTGGGTTTTTATTAATTATTATGTCAGATTATATTAATGTGCTTATCCTGTTAAGTTATTGTTTTTATTAGTGTTGCAAGTTTCACACTTTTTTTTTATTTTTATTTTTTTTATTACTGGTTATGAACACGTTAATAATTAATCGATAAATAATTAATAATAAAAAGACAAATTTTTCTTAGTTAAGTTTAAACAGTTCGAGTGGAACAATCATTCTGTTTGTTTAGACTATGTGGTTCACTCATTTGTCTCGCATGACTAATTTAGTTTTGCGAGACAAATGAGGGAACCACATAGTCTAAGCAAACAGAATAATCAAAAAATATATAAATAAAGTGTTAAGGTTGTCGAAAATCCTGCTCCTGTCTCCGTGTCCTCATTCATAAACGACAACAAAAAAAAGTGTCCTTTAGTGTGCTTCACCTGAACCGCAACTGCGCCCTCTTGTGGGGTACGAATTAATGGACACAGGAGCTACAGAGAAACACATTTTTAATCTGTTATTCTTAATAGCGTTTAGTCAGTCAGTTAATTATTAAAATTCCTACAGCAACAGGGGACTGAACGTTAGGGGAAAGCACATAAACTTTCTTAACTTACTGTAGATTCTGTAGCTCTTTTCAGTCTTTCTCACGGTTATACAGTATATGTTACTTACGGCTTAATTCAGACATCCCCCACATACGCGCGCAGTGTTTGTCATTCCCACCTAGAGCTGAAATACATCAAGTGGTGTATAATATAACCCAGGGTTGCCAGATAGACCGAATTCTGCATAAATGAATGGATGGATTATTTATAATTTAGTTTCATTTATATAGTACTTTTAACAATGGTTGTTGTCACCAAGCAGCTTTACAGAATAATAATAATAAAAAAGAATAGGGAAATGAATTTGAAAGGTGTGAGGAAATACAATCGTGTGTAGTTGCTATATTGTTAACGAGAACAGGAACTGACTTGCATTGTGAATATTCCACATCACTACAGTAAATGTCGCTATAAATGTTTGGAAATGGTGATGATTATTTTTTTCTAATACAAATAACATGGACTTTAAGTTGAAATGATACGGTAATAATCGCTGAAGTGCTTGTCTCGGAGCAAAACAAACAAGAAACAAAAACATTTCTGCTCCCGAATGTTTGTAATTGGCCCAGCCTGTTGTCAGTCATTTTATAGACACTCCCATTCACATCCTTATTAATTATGAATACAAGTTGCCTGTTTATAGAGTTGTAACTTGAGATCTAAGATTCAAACAATTAGAGACCTGTTTTTTTTTTTTTTTCACAAATCTGACCAAACACCCATTTTAATAGATTAAAGCTGATGAAGTGTTTGGTGTATGATGATGATCCACCTCACATTATTGTAAAACACTCTAAAGGGCAATCTGAGGGTGATGGAACCAGATGGCCTGAGAAACGAGTATAAGGTGAACAACTTCTCATTGTAATACTGTGTGTGCCTGTGCCTTTTTAGAAACGATGCCATGGTTTCCAAACTGCACTTGGTGGATCTTGCTGGATCCGAGAGGCAGAAGAAAACTAAAGCTGAGGGAGATCGTCTCAAAGAGGGTGAGTGGAGGAGACCGGGTGTGTGTGTGTGTGTCTGTACACGCGCGCTGTAACTCTGTGTCTGTTTCGTGGACAGGAATCAGCATTAACAGAGGCCTGCTGTCGCTGGGAAACGTCATCAGTGCGCTCGGAGACGAGAGTAAAAAGGGCACGTTTGTACCTTACAGAGACTCCAAGCTGACTCGTCTGCTGCAGGGTGAGTGTGTGTGTGTTATCGCGCTTCAGGATCGAGAAGCTCTGATATTCAACCGCTTCATGCAACGTTTTCATGTCTTCCACGTCATGTCTTACAAACATGTTATATATACAAAAGCACAAATTTTATTATTATTAGTGGTGCTTGCAGAGCATCACCATCATCTCACATGCTTATTATTATTACTATTATTATTAATAAAAAATTTTTATCCTTCTTCTGCACAAAACTTTGGTGTGTATCTAGTCCCGTATGGTTTGTCGTAGACCCATGAAGCTTATGTGCAGTTTACTCGGGGTAATAGGGTGCTTTGACTTTTCTAAGGAGTGGGCGGTTAATTGGGCAATTTACCGGCCCACAAAAAATTCCATAGACTTGACATTGAGACCATCGTTGACAGATTCTGGGGCAGAGCAAGAATTCTCTAGAAATATAAAATTTACCACCTTTTGAAGAGGCTTGCAAGCTGTGTCAGAACACACACCGCAAGAGGGTATAAGTTGTACCCCTGGGGCGCAAGAGCTGCCCAAAATTGCCCCTTTGACATATAATGGTGAAGGCACCCCTCCCTATTGGAACAGGAAGTGCTCACAGTTGCATTTCCCTGCTATGGTTACTTCCACAGGAACTGTGAATCCTGTTGTCATAGAGACGAAGGGGGGGTGGGTTAACATCATGCTAGCAGTTGGTTAATTATCTTACTTGCGTGTTAGCAGGTGACATGCTAATCACGCTAGCGTCATGCAGGCGACATGACAACACTGTTTTGAAAGATATTCCAGCACTTTTAAATGTTGCTTTTCACAGAGAAATTAAGAAAATGTTGTAATATTTTCCTCGAGTTTTGCCACGGCAAGCACCGCGCACATTTTCTTCAGAAACTGTACCTTTCTGGTTGTTATTGTTTGTTTATTATTATTATTATTATTATTATTATTATTATTATTAATAAAAAAAATTATGAGAAACTATTTACATTTGGGATCCAGTTAAGCCATTGATGTTAAATTGTATCATTCTGTATGTTTGATCGCACCCTTCCTCAGACTCCTTGGGTGGGAACAGTCACACCTTAATGATCGCCTGCGTCAGTCCCGCCGACTCCAACATCGAAGAGACCATCAACACGCTGCGTTACGCAGACCGCGCACGTAAAATCAAGAACAAGCCGGTTCTCAACGTGGATCCTCGAGCCGCTGAGATGAAACGGCTCAAGCAGCAGGTAGTACAGAGGACGGGCTGTTTGGAGAAAGTCACAGAGTCATGGTTAAATTAACAACATGGATATATAAAGTCTCATTTATCACCTGTGTATATGAATTGTTTGGTACAGAAACCCTAAAGGGGTGTGTAGATATGTAGAAGTAAAAAAAAAAGGCAAACACCAGAGGTGCCCATTACACCTTGTTCTTTAATTAAAGACAAGCCGTTACAGTCGCACAATAATCCTCATCGTAGTAAAGAATTATACCTTAACCTCTTTTAGACATTGACAGTAACGTTAGCTAAACTGTACTAAAAACATAACGAGTGAAGTCATGCCTTTGTGCTCTAGGATTGGCTCAGATTTTTATTTTTATTTTTTTAATGAACACGCAGTCACGATTTAACCGGTCATAGCAGAGACTGAACTCTTATACCCCATCATAACACAGGAGCTGGAATTTGTCTCATTAAAAATAATTTAATGTTAAGTGAACATGCTTTGGACGAGCATTGAGATTCAATAATGCGATAAATAAATTAAATACATGTTGTCACCTTCGTTATACAGGATCTTAACCAATCGTGTTTTTTTTTTCTTAATTCTTGTAACCTCTCATGAGCTCGATAACAGATTTGTAATTTGCATTGAAATTCATAAGTTTTACAAAAATATGACGAGTTCTAAAACTCAGTTCAAAGATTTTGAAATGGTCTAGCAGTAACTCTTAAACCTTTGTAACTTATCCTATGGCCTTTGATTGAGCTCAGATATAAACTGTTTATAAACCAAGTGTATGGTCGATTCTGTACAGTAGATGGGATTTCTTATTTTTGCCTATGCCTTGGGGGTGTACAGGTCCTCCTCAAAAAATTTGCATATTGTGATAAAGTTCATTATTTTCTGTAATGTACTGATAAACATTAGACTTTCATATATTT
>JAQMYI010000011.1:309275-316775 GCA_030014275.1 Clariallabes melas
TTGAAAGCTTCGAGCTGCTCTTTTGGTGTGAAAGTTTGAGTTTTGAAGTGAGAAGGTGTGGTTGTGTTTATGTAGCTGTAGAAAAGGGTGTTGTGTTTAGACATTGGGGAACATGGAGGAAACGTTTGTAAAATGTGTTTTAGCATTTGAGAAAAACTGTAATATAAGGTTGGTGTTGGACTTGGTGGAATACAGTCACTTGATAGTGGAGGATGGATTCATTTTATTCTTGGATTTCAAAAAAGGCCTTTGATATGATAGAACATCCTTTCCTTTTTGAATCTTTACAACATTTTGGTTTTGGTGAGCAATTTATTAGTTCTGTAAAAATGATCTACAAAGATAGTTCAATTTCTCTTCCTTTTGGTACTACGCAAAGATTTCTGATTGGCCGTGGAATGAGGCAGGGATAGGGATGCCCTTTATCCTCTCTTTAACTTATGTAAGCTGGAGATATGCTGTCCATTCTTGTTAATCATGATTTATCTGTAAAGAAATTAAACATATTTGGAAAAACTTTAGCAATTAGTCAATTAGCAGATGATACTACACTATTTTTATCAAACAAAGACCAAATTCCTAATCAATTCATTCTGTAAAGCATCAGGCCTTCAGCTAACTTTGAATAAATGTGAACTTATGGCGCTACATTCCAATCAAGCTATGACAATATATAATACTCCAGTTAATTAAACAGTGAAATATCTAGGCATTTCAATTTCCAAAGATTTGAAGATTAGTATGAAAGAAAACTTTGAAAAGAAGCTACACAAAGCCAATACAATCTTGAATTGCTGATTGCAGAGAGATATGTCAATTTTTGGGAGAATTCTTTTATCTAAACTGGAATATTTATCTAGACTGATTTATCCAGCTCTCATTTTGGCACCCTCATCAGACTTTATAAAAAAAAATTGACCAAAAAATTTATAACTTTATTTGGAGACACAAAACGCATTATATTTAAAAAAAAAAAAAAAATCACATATTATCAAATCATATGAATAAGGTGGTTTGAATGTAATTGAATTTGAAAGTATGCATTTTTTTTTTAACACTTAAGTGGCTCCAAATGTTTTTAGGTAATACTGAGAGCTTTTGGTATACAGTGCCTTCTGCTTTGTTTTGTAAATTGGTAGATATTTGTTTCCTTCTCAGATGTGATTATGATTTACTCAACCTTCTAGTGAAGCTATCAGCATTCCACCAACAAATCTTATTATGTTGGAAATTGGCGCACACATAATTTTACACCCCACAACTGGAATAACAAATACGTATTACAAATCCCTATTTTATGAGGACTGGGGAAATGTATGGTCAATACTGGATTTAATGGATGAGAGTGGTAATATTCTAGACTACAACTTCCTCACTTTAAAACATGGATTTGCCTGTCATTCAAAACAGTTCTTTACTCTTATTAATGCAACACCCTCAGGGATAAAAATGTTAATGAGATGTTCCCTCACTTATTCCAAAATTAATATAGTCCTCCCCTCATTATATATTGGTGATGTTGAAGTCATGCTACCCCAAATCAATGTTTTAAAGTATTAAGAAATAAAGTAAATCATACAATTGATAAAAATACTGTTAAATATTTCAGAACAGTTGATTTAAAATTCCCTCTTCTTTCCAAAGTTAAAGGAAAGAAACGCACTTTAAAATATTAAATGACATATATCCTTCCATTTAAATTGCTACATTTAAAGTTTCAATTAGAAAATATGCCTGTCATCAATGTCAACAATCATCCAAAGACACAAATTTTTTTTTACATGTAATTATTTTCATTCTTTCTGGAAAGCATTGCAGGACTGGCTGGTAGAGAAGGGTGTGGTAGATGATAATTTTCCACTCACTTTACAAAATGTTATGTACTCTGTTTTGTGTAATTTGATTAATAATAATAATAATAATAATAATATTTGATTAGCAAAATACTACATTCATAAATGTAGATATCTTAAATCTCCTTCTTTATTTATTATATTTAAAAATGACCTAAAATATTTTTCAGATGCCCTTAATAAAATGGAAGGTGAAATGCACTAAAATTATTTCAATGATTTGAAATGTATAATTTATTGTAATTCTTATCTAATCTTATTAATTTGATGTTTCATATTTTTTTAAATGATTGATATTTGATCTGGGTTTTTTTTTTAAAATGATTTTACTGTGCTGAGCCTGATTTTGTTCGGTTTTGGTATACAAATATTGCTATTTTGTTGTATTCACAGTTTTTATTAAAAAAAAAAAAAAAAAGTGTTGCCTGTTATGCGGGGAAGCCAAGATGGCGCGATGTAGCGGGAGTGTTTTTTTACGATCTGTCAGGTCTTTTTTGAGGTCTGTGACTGAATGGTTAAATTCTTTGTAGAGTAACTGAAGAATGAACCCAGCTTATTATGGATGTCTCCGGTGAGGATGCTGACTCTGGCCGGATGGCTTGTGCTACGGCCAGTAGTAAAGCTCATATGTGGTACGAAGTCGAACCACAAATACACTCGGATGTTCTTGCACAGCCCTTTGCTAAAACTCCAGAAAAAGTGCCTCCGCCAAAGAGAAAAAGAAAGGAGAAAAATAAAAGTGAGGGTGACACTAACGCAGTGCTGAAAGCTATACACAAACTTTCTGATAAACATGATGAGACCTCGAAAGCTTTATTTGATAAAGTCTCTGCCGTTAAAAAGGTCTCTTTATCCACCTCAGAACCAATGTCCTTACTCACGGCTACAGTTAACCAGCTTGTTATTGATGCTGGTTGTTGAAACTGCACGGCTTAAATGAAGAGAACGGGGAGGATACACGATAGGTCGTCATCAATATTTTGGGGAAAGTGGCCCCTAAATATCGGGACAAGCTGAAAGATGTTGTTGACATTGCACATGGCCTGGGCCCGTGCAGAAAGGACGGATCTGCTCGCTCAATCATAGTAAACTTTTGCATGCGCCACTATGGAGATCTGATTTGGAGGGAGAGAGATTCCAAGTTCTTTAATGACAATATTCTGCGCCTTATTGAAGCTCTGTCTCCAGAGGATAAAGCTGCTATGGACAAACTTTGGCCTTTTCTTAAAAAAGCGAGGGAGGAAGGCAAGAAGGCGTCATGGGACGGTACTTCCATCATCATAAATGGGAAAAAATTGACAGTGAGAGCATTGGTTAAAGATTATTCTCACTGTGTTGTAGTGGATTATATCTCTTTTTTTGTGTGTGTGTAGGTTGATCAATATATAATCAAGTAATTGTTTTGCTGGACATTTAGTTATGACTTCATGTAAGTGTAATACATAGTTTAAACACTTTTTGTTGTTTATAGAGATTAGTTAATTTTTTACTTAATTATTTTGTGTCTTTTTCTTATGTCTTCTTTTGGTTCCTTAAGCATTAAGTCTTTAAATGTTCGAGGTATTCGAGACATTACTAAGAGGAAAGCAATCTTTTTGCAGTGTAAACAAACTGATTCAGATTTTATATTATTGCAAGAGACTCATTCTATTGAAAGTGATTCAAGGTTTTGGAGATCACAGTGGGGAAATACTATTTATTTTAGTCATGGGTCCAATCATTCTGCTGGATGTTGTATCCTTCTACATAAATTTAATGGTAAAGTGAATTGAAGAGCATCTAACTTCAAATATTTGGTGGTGGTTAATTCTGGTGGTTAAATTGGATAGTTCTGTTTTCATTATAGGCAATGTGTATGGCTTTAATTCTAACCCTTTAAATGAAGACTTAATTGTGGATATTACTAGGAAGATCAAAATACCAGAGTTCTTATATTTCATTTTTTGGTAATTTCAACTCATGTCTATGGAATAAAATCACTGTCAAAAATAATGGTGCGTAATTCAGAAGATTTGTGTGTAATTATGTGTTTTGTCCGAGTTGAATTCCAGAATCCAATCCACAACAGTTTACAGATACAAGATTGTGTGTGTTTGTTACAGTATAACTCTGAAATATAAGACTCTGACTGTTTACAGACACAAAACTCGTTTTTACAACTCCTCTGTTACACGGACAACATGCGAAATTACGCCCACAAATTTTTTTTTCCCGCTCACAACTTTTGTAATTATTATTATTATTATTATTATTTATTATAATTTTTTATTGAAACAATACAAATAGAATACAAAAACTTAAATACAGCACAGGAGCTGGCCCTGGGCGTCAATAAATAGAGATTTATTCAACCTGCACAGCTTGTTTTCAACCTTTCCAAATTCTTCCTCACCACTCTACTCCGTCTACTGGCTTCCTGTAGCTGCCCTCATCAAATTTAAAACACTGATGTTTGCCTACAAAGCTAAAAACGACCCAGCACCAACTTACCTCTCAGCTCCAATCACATACCACACGGCATCACGTTCACTATCTAGTAACACTAACACATTTACACTTTTGGAGCTACCAGACAATAATCCAGTGAGTACTCTATTAAAATAACCGTTTTGACAAGACATGCAAATCCAACCACACTTTAAACTCGAATAAGTTGGCAAAACTCAAAAAATTTGAGGTTATCAGTAATAAATGTTTCCAATGTGAATTAAACAGAACTATCAGTTTTTGAGTTTGAACTCATCTTAATCATTCTTGGATTACTGAAGAGCCTAACCAATACTATTTAGCAATCAAAATGAATCTTTTAGTTAAAAAAAAAAAGAATTAACAATTTTTTTGTTGTTGCAAATTAAATAAGTTGTTGTTGGTCTTTCAGCTGCTCCTGGCAAGGGTTTTTTTTGTTAAATACCCAATTTTTACCCCTCTTTAAATGTGTCAAAGTTGACAGTAAAGTTGAAAAGTTGGAAAAGAAAAACTAAAAAAATATTAGAATATGTTGCATTTTGTGTACAGTATGTCTTTTGTATTGTTGGACCATAATATTCTCAATTTCTTGATTTCTGTGCTGCATTTCAAACAGTGCCAGTTGTTATTAAAATGCTTGTGACAGTAATGTTGTTGTGAATAAAGGCCCTTACAAATGTTAGTTGAGTTTACTAAAGTTATTTTTGTGGAACTTGTTGACAAGAAAAAAATAATTAAACCCAACATAAAAAAATTTTTCAGTGTGTGAATTAGATTGTTAGTGTTTTATTAAAGTTTGGCACCTGTTATAAGTTGTTCCCTAATAAAAAGGATGTATTAAATATTTACTGCCTCTGGAGTTGTCTTTAAGGGTCACTAAAGCTATTCATTATGGTAGAACATCTAGTTGTAGTACTGTAACATGACTAAATGGGATTCATTGAAATCAATGTAAACATATAGGATTAACATCAAGGAATAAATTTTGTATAGCATGAATAGTTGAAGTTCAACAAAAACAGTTAAGCTAAATAGAAATATTTAAATAATGTTCAATCAAAGTTAGCTGTTCATGTTAAATGAACAGAAATATTTCAAGTTGGTTTAACATCATCCAATGTGGTTAAGATAATGTGGTGTAATCATGTGGAACCACTGTTCACTATTGAATCATGTTCAACCAAAGTGATATTTTTAAATGCTACTGAGTGTGTGCTCAGTTCTGCCACTCTGCCCACCGCCAGCTGTGTGCCCGCATGCCAGCTAGGCACTGCACCCAGACCCGCACGTGCACATTCTTTCCTTCCCTTTCTTTCCATCCTCCCTCCTTTAACCCTTTCCTTTCCCATTTTTCCTTAAATAAAGTACCCTTTTACCTCGCCTCGTGTCCGTGCTTTATGGTGCCGCCCGTGCACATGGGGTCGAACCTGTTACACACTTAATTATTTAGAATTCAGAATTTTTCCTTATTTAAATTTTTGTTCTGGTTAATCGTTATTCAGATATCAGATTATTGATTCGGAGTGATTCCTTATTGTAGGCTCTCTAAAATAAACCTCTATGTATTGTTAGAAACCAGGTTTATTTTGGTATGTTGTTTCTGTGGAAGAGCAAAAGATTAATTACTCCTTAAGCACATATTGTTCAAGTCATAAACTTTTTTACGCTGTCCCAAAGGGCAAAAAAAATAAAAATAAAAATGACTATAGGAACTACATTGTAGAGTCATAATTACTTCGTATTTTGTGATTATGTATGTATTGTATAATCCAAAATTCTCACACAAACTGTAACTTTAATGAGGTTTAATCTATTGCTTACAGGATGTGTAGAATGTGTGTTACTTGATGATAGTGGTGTGACGAATATAAATAGAGGCTTGAAAAAGAAGAAACATATCCTAAACTTTTACATTTAAAAAGAACTACAAAAAAAAAATTATTCATTCTATTGTTATGCTCACTATTATGCTAGCCTATGGTTTATTTTACCCTTTGCTCCTAAAACTTTAGTGTATGTGCCTTTTTCTGTTTTTCACAAGTTTGGACTATTTTAAACGACTGTTGAATGCAATAAATGAATGCAGTATAACTGAACAAAGGTAATACAAATTCAGTGTATAAAGATAAAATATATTGAGATATAAAGATCCAATGGTGGTGGCCACAGTGCACAAGTAGGAATACAGTATCAGTCAACATTTAATCACACAGTAATTTAAACTTTTGCAAATGACACAAAATAACTGACTTCCTATTGAGTTGAGCCCATGACATGCAATGTAAAAGTTGTACAGTATAGTTGCAAGGCAGCACCCTACGCCATCCCCACCCAGGTCACCAGGAAGACAGCAGGCACAGTGGGCACCTGCATTTAAAGGGGATTTTTGCCTAAGAACACAGCCATGAATAGAGAATGATACAAAAACTTCCTCAGAGAGCAACTTCTCCCAACCATCCAAGAACATTTTGGTGATGAACAATGCATTCTGCATTCCAGCATGATGGAACTTCTTGCCATAAGGCAAAAGTGATAACTAAGTGGCTCGGTAACAAAACCTGGAAATCTTGGGTCCAGGGCCAGGTAACTCACCAGACCTTAATCCCATTGAGAACTTGTGGTCAATCCTCAAGAGGTGGATGGACGAACAAAACCGCACAAATTCTGACAAACTCCAAGCATTGATTATGCAAGAATAGGCTGCCATCAGTCAGGATGTGGCCCAGAAGTTGATTGACAGCAGACCAGGTTGAGTTGCTGATGTTTTGAAAAAGAAGTGTCAACACTGTAAATATTGACTCTTTGTATAAACCTATTATAATTGTCAATAAAAGCCTTTGACACTTATGAAATGCTTGTACTTATACTTCAGTATACCAGAGTAACATTTGACAAAAAGATCTAAAAACCCAGAGACAGCAGACTTTGTGAAAATTAATATTAATGTTATTCTTAATTTTTGGCCACGGCTATACAGAGAAACACAAGGATGCAAGAACAGTAAACTGAAAACAGTTCTAGCAAGTTAAGTCTACTAACTATACTTTTAAACTGTTCATACTACACTTGTAACAGCAAAATAAGACCTGCATACTTAGAAAGTTCAGTGGCATTTATTAGATTATAAACTTTATGCTACAACTGATTACAATTAAATGTAGTAAATTTTGTGATGGATGCC
>JAQMYI010000011.1:321775-323578 GCA_030014275.1 Clariallabes melas
TGCATCACTCCTTCCTTGTTTTGCCTGAATAAACACTTATCATATCTGTTTCTGTTCTCGAGTTTCAGCGTGAAATTAAATGAAGCGTTTCAGGTTCACACTCGCGCGTCACGTTTAAATGTTTTTTTTTTGGGCTTGGGGGGGAGGTGACTTTGAGTCTTTGCTTTTTCCGCTTCTGGAACACGGGTCTCATGAAGCCATATAAAAGTCGTTAACACCGCTGACGAGGGCCTTCATTTTAATGGTCATGATGGATTTTCGTAAAAAAAATTAATTAATTAAAGAATAACGACCCTGAACGTTTCCTGCTTTTGATCTCATGGTTGAGCCAAGAGGGGCGACGGGAAGTAAAGAAAAAACAAAAACTAGAGAGACCTCGCACACACTGACATCTGCACTTTAAGACATCAACACTCTCATAGTCACCATGATGATGTCATAGTGCTTGGATCCTAAATACAGTTGCAACAAAAAGATGATTGGGCCCAAGCACCCGTGCCCTCTGTGGCTACAAGGGTTTTTCCTAGTGTGTGTGTGTGTGTGTGTGAATACCCCAGCTAAAAATACCCCTCAACAAACTATTCCTCAATAAACTGATCTACAGCGCAGGTGTTTACTCTGTAGCTGCGGGCGACTTCTGAATTTATCTTACTTTAAAGTTAAACACTTTTTTTCCCCTGCTCAGGTATTTTGAAGTGTGTGTGTGTGTGTGTGAGCGCGCGCGCGCCCCACAGAAGGCAGGCAGCGCTGCTGAAACCGCTTTGCTCTCCGTTTGATGGTTCGTGACTAAAACCCGCGCAGTCAGCGCTCTCCACGCCTCGCTAAGCGAACGCGCCGCAAAAAAACACGCCGAGTTTCTTTTTCTCCTTTTTTATTCCCGCGTGTTCCTCGTGCTGCTGAATCATCAGGAATAAACCCGAACCCCAATCATTTCTAATCCGCCCGAGCGGCTCTTTCAGCGCGTGTACAGAGTGCAGCGTTCAGAAACATCCATCACGCTGGAGTAAAGGCGCGGCTTCACGAACGCGGCCAGATGTTCCTCCAGATGCTGGACGGAGCGGCTTCGGCACCTCGGTGACCAGATCACATGTGAAAAACCACGAGGAGACGCGTTTCTGTGTGTGTGTTCAGTGAAGTGTGTGTGTGTGTGTGAGAGATTCAGTTTGTCCTGATTGAGTTATAAAGAGACGTACATGTACTGATTAAAAAGTGCAAATATTTACAGGTGAAACGTTCAATTCTGAGCCTTCAGACATAATTAAATCTTCCTTATACTCTCTCTCTGTGTGTGTGTGTGTGTGTGTGTGTGTGTGTGTGTGTGTGTGTGTGTGTGTGTGTGAGAGAGCAGCAGCCCAGACTGTAACTCGAGCACCGGGTTTGTTACTGTGCTGGTTCTGATTCAGTAGCGTTTCTATAGTAACGGCTTGTTTACTCGGACAGCGGAGTGAAGAACGTTAAAAGCACGCGATAACTGGTGTGGTGGGTTTATTATAATTATTATTACTTTTTATAATGTTTATGTAAGGAGTCTCCAGTGTCGGTCTGTTACTTTAGAATGTTTTTCAGCGGTGTGTTCAGGACGGACGCCGACCCCTCAGTAACACAACAAGCTGTGTGTGTAGAGAGAGAGAGAGAGAGTTAAAGGGAGAGACACACTCGCCACAAGAGAGGGAGACGGACAGCCAGAGTAGGAGAGAGAGAGAGAGAGAGAGAGAGACCTATGGAAAGGGAGGCAGACAGCTAGAGTGTGAGAGACAGACAGATCTCTCACTGATCAGGTTAAGGACATTTGAAGACGGGTCA
>JAQMYI010000011.1:381209-395455 GCA_030014275.1 Clariallabes melas
GTGATTTTCTGGATTTTTTTTCTTATTTTGTCTCTCATAGTTGAGGTATACCTATGATGAAAATTACAGGCCTCTCTAATCTGGGTAGAAGCAAGAGAGCTTAAATTTTTCCCCCAAGCAGTTTTAATTGCACTTAAACTAGTGTGACTCAAACCTATTAATCCACCATAAATAGTGAATATTAGACCTTTAGGCAGAGAAAATTATCTATAATATTTACATCAAGAGTCTCAGGAAAATTTGGTATTGAAGAGCTAATGAAGTGTCTAAAAAGGTGAGCTGTGAAGAGGTTAGACCTTTCAGACAGCTAGTGAAATGATGCCCTTACAGCACCATTCCTGAAACACTGAATCATGTAAAGAAGGTTGGAAGAGATGGTTAGAAACGACAGGACTGGAAAGAGAAAAGTCCAAAAACCCTTCCTGAACTGAGCCCATACTCTCAGGGTCTGACTAATAACTGAATTATTGATTGATTTAATCGAAGGAATGAGGAGTGCAGATCCAAGACGTGCAGAGACGGAGAGGTTTTAGACAGGGTTTATCTCCTTTTCCACCCAGGCAGGCCGGTTAGTTTGGTTATAAAAATATGACCAAAAGGTGACACATCGAATGTTCGCTGCCCAGTAGTAAAAACGAAAAAGATTTTTTATTTAGATCCTTGGAGGAGGAACTTCAATCGAGGATGCTTAACTTTACAAAGTCAAGATGATAGAAATAAATTAAGTGCATCAAAGTAAGATTTGGGAATAAAACCAGGCACAGACTGAAAGATATAAAAAAAAAAAATAGGAAGAATATTCATTTTAATGGCATCAACATATTCGGCCCACCAGGGACATGGACGGTGTTGACTCTTCCCCCAAGTCACTTTTTGTTTGGTTCCGCAACCTAATAAAATTTTCTTTAAAAAGGTGTTTATGTTTTCTTGTAACTGTGATACCAAGATAGTGAAAAATCTGTTTTGAAATGGAGGTTGTACATCTGTTAGTGCTGTTGTTCATGCTGCACTAGAGAGGGTCGATAAAACAGTGGTATGTGGTGTTTGGCGCCCCCTGCTGTCTGAGTTTTTTTTTTTTTTTAAGCACGATTGTGTGATATTTAGCACCTACTTGAAGGGATTGTGTGTGATATTTAGTGCTCGCTGCTGCCAGAAAAGTTTCTTTAAAAAGTGGCGTGTGGTGGCCAAGGTTATTATTATTATTTTAAATGTTGGAGGATACAAATGCTCCCACGATGAAGATGGGGCTGAAGACGTGGTTCTGGAAGGTGAACAGAGCCAGACCCATGTATGAGAAGATAAAGTTTTCTGCCAGGAAGTGCAGGACCTCGAACAGCTGAAAGAAAACATATATGAACATTAATATTAAATCTCACGGCTTTATAACTGTCTGAACACAGTGTTCTCTGGCTCAGTCTGAACTCTGTGTAGTGTGAAACTTTAAGTCATCAACAGCAATATTTTCTTATTGAAATAATTTGTTTAAACATGAGCTGTAATTATAAAATAAACTCTTAAAGTCTTTACCCCACACATTACCAGCCTGTTTTCCTTCACAAACAAAGATATATATATTTGTAGGTGAAATTGAGTCACATTTCGACTGGTAACTATTAAACAAATAAACAAACTAAGACAGAAGGCACTGAAAACATGAATAGGAAGCTCATAATACAAGGCAACCGAAATTCAACTTAACCATGTCAATATTAATTATTTAATTCCTAAGGATTCAATTACAATCAACTTTTCAGCTACTGATAATTTAAACATAGTCTGTATATTTTAATGTTCTTTTTACGTTAATCAGGCCCTAGTTTGCTATTTCTCCCCATCTTTTTTTTCCTCCACCAAAACCTGTTTTGACGTGTTGTTTTGTTGTGTGATGTACTCATAGCTCATTTCTAACTCAGTAGCATTTTAAACTGTGAAACTTTTCAGAGTTAAGGCTTTCAGCCCCTGGGGGAAGGGTGGGGGGTGAAAACTTCTGCACTCTGCTGTTTGGATTGTTTTACAGGCTGTCAAAGCTTTCGTTCCTGGAGTTTATTGCATAAGAGCAAAGTTTTCTTCAAAGTTGACAACAAAAGCAAAAAACAAAAAAAGAAAAAAAAAAGAGCGGTGTAAACAGATGAAGCCAGCTGTTCCAGATGTGTATGAGATTAAAATACAGACTCGAGTTCACTTTCACTTCCTCTTTCTTTCCATTTCCATTTTTGTAGCGAATCTGACGTCTGCGTTAGCTGTTATAGTGGACTGAACGCTTAAAAATGTCATGTGACACACTGTACAAGCAAATAACAAAACTAAAACCAGCTCAACGCTGCCCCCTGGCTGCTGTTACGATACTCATCCGCACCAAGTTTTGCTTTGTATACGCCCCCACCTCCACCCACCCCCAAGTCATAGCTGAAAGAATTGTACTTTGATTAAATCAATGAGCTGAACTTGGTACGAGTGGGCGGGGCTTGAAATAGCGCATGCTGTTGATTGGTCAAACAAAAAGGTCATGTGCATGTACGTTTCTGATTTGTTTTTATTTATTTCGCATGGAAAAAAATTTTTTGGCTGGTATTTACCTCTCTTCGCCTTTGCTTTCAAAGACTAATTTGCGGTCAAACTTAAAAGTATTGGCGCCCTTGGCTTCACCATGACAATAATTAACTACTTCAATAAATCCCCTCCATGTGGATGTCTCTAGAAGAAGTGGGAAATAAAATAAGCTTCCTTCTTCATACCTGTTTGGTGCGTTTGGTCGACTCCTCAGACAGATTGTTGTAGGTGTAGTGAGCCTGCGTGATCCCACAGAATAACACCGCGACAACACCTGCAGGACAAACGAGATGCAAAACGTGAGTTTCCCCGCCTGGGTTTCTCCATCAAACACGCGCACGCACGCACGCACGCACACACACGCACCTGTGAAGCCGCACGCCTCAGCCAATAGGAAGGTGCTCCAGGACATGAGGAAGAAGAGCGCGGTCTCCAGCAGGGGGAAGCAGTGCAGCTTGGTGAACTTGGTGACGTGAACACGCGAGTTAAAGATTTAAAACGGTGCAAATTAAAAAACACTTAAAGACGCATCACTGTCCTGAAACTGCCCTCACACATACAACATGGGGCGGTGGTGAGATGGAGAGGAGACACTTCACATGCACACAGATTATTTTCCTACAACAGCACACCTCCAAACAGTCTTTTACTCCTCTGGTCTACCAACAATTTCAACTCATCATTAACTAAAGAACAAAAACGTACTTTAATGTGCTAAAACGCTCAGGCACTGTATGAGAAACGAGCGGCACGCACTCGAATAGAAACCTATTCAACCTAACCTAAGGATTCTTACAAAGATATAACTCTTGTTAATCTCCATCACACCTGCAGATGTCACACCGAGTTCATTACACACGGAGACCTGCTGAGAGAGAGAGAGAGAGAGAGAGAGAGAAAGAGAGAGAGAGAGAGAGGGAGAGAGAGAGGGAGAGAGAGCTGCTGGAAGGATATGAGGGCGGTGACGACTCCGGTTACCGCACCCATGGCAAAAGATCCGCTGAAGATCCCGAGGAAAATCCCCACGGATTTAAAGAAAGCAGAGGCGTCGAACGTGTGTGTGTTCGCACCGCTGGGCTGGTAGGCCACGATAGAGCTAAAAAAACAACAACAACGACAACAAAGTTAAGTGATAATATGAGTACATC
The DNA here is from genome assembly GCA_030014275.1 of Clariallabes melas. Taxonomy (NCBI): domain Eukaryota; kingdom Metazoa; phylum Chordata; class Actinopteri; order Siluriformes; family Clariidae; genus Clariallabes; species Clariallabes melas. The sequence continues at coordinate 384,908 of JAQMYI010000011.1, forward strand.
ACATTATAAACAAATAAATAAACAACAAATGCAATAAAAAGCTAACTCGTCCAGGAACAGACTGCATCCCTTTCCCAAATGACGTACACATCATTCAAGAAGAGAGAAAAAAATAACAAATTCTAACAAAAGCACTGAAATAGAAGAAAACTTCATCATAAAAATAGAATGAAGAGATTTCTGCCCACCTTCTGTAGAACATACTGTCTGTGTGTGTGTGTGTGTGTGTGTGTGTGTGTGTGTGTGTGTGTGTGTTAGAGAGAATATAAACGTGATATGTACTTCTGCTGTGCAATCTGATCAGAAGTGATCCCTGACCATCTTCTCTCTGACCACATGTTGGCGCCAGAGGGCCACTTTTTTTTTTTTTTTTTGCAGGAAACCGACTCGACTCTCATCCTCGTGACTCTCCGAACAAACAGCAGCCATGTTTCCACACGGCACCGTGTTGTCTCGTTACTCCAGCACCGCATCGTTTTACTCACAACTGTGTGTGTGTGTGTGTGTGTGTGTGTGTGTGTGTGTGTGTGTGTGTGTCACTAGCATAATGCAACATTATCTTTAATATCTCACTCCTCATGCTTACAAAGGCTACCAGCAGATCTAATGACTGAGCAGGTGTGTGTGTGTGTGTGTGTGTGTGTGTGTGTGTGTGTGTGTGTGTGTGTGTGTGTGTGTGTGTGTGTGTGTGTGAGTTTGAGTGAAGTGAAGGACGTACGATGAAAGGACGATGGCCACCGCATCGTTCATGACGCTCTCTCCGAACAGCAGGGCATAAAGATCCACATCAGCATGGAGCTCGTTGAAGATAGCCAGCACTGTCACTACACACACACACACACACACACACACACACACACACACACACTTTTAATCATGTATATGAAGCACAGGCTGTAGTACACTAAATATTATTATCACTTATCAAGATTATTTATGGAGAAAACAGAGACAAGAAGAAAGTGGGACACAAATGTGACATTGTGACAGAGAGACAAAAGACACAAATGAAGAAGACAAAGAGAGAGAGCGAGAGACATTAATAAGGAAATCAAAGCAAAACGAAAGAGAGAGACAATGGAGAAAGAGACAAAAAGGGAGACACAAATAAATGAGATAGAGGGAGACAAATGAGAGACACACAAATAAAGCAGAGAAAGGGAGACAATAAGAGAGAGACGCGGAACTGGACCAAGACAAAAGACAGACACATAGCAGGTACAGAGAGAAATAAGAAAAACACACAAATAAAACAGACAGAGGGAGACAAAAGACACAAAAACAATGGAACCCGGAGCGAGACGAAGGTGAGACAAACATCAGAGAAAGAAACACAACGGAGATAGAGAGACAAAAGCGAGACACAAATAAAGGAGACAGAAAGACAAAAGAGACACATTAAAAAGACAGAGAAAGAGACAAAAACTGAGACACAGCAAACAGGGAATTGGAGGAAGACAAAAGAGAAAAACTGACACAATGGAGACAGAGAGAGACAAAAAGAGAGACACAAATAAAGGAGACACAGAGACAAAACAGAGATACAAATGAAAAAGACAGAGAAATAAACAAAAAGGGAGAGACACACAAAGACAGAGGAATAGACAATGAGAGACACCCAAATTAAGGAGCATAGAGACACAAATAAAGAGGACAAAGAGAGAGAGAGAGAGATAAAAGAGACAAAATGAGACAAATAAAGGATACAGAGAGAGGAATAATTTGTGACACAAATAACAGAAAGACAGCAGCAGTGAGGCAGTGAGAGAGACAGGGGCAGTAAAAGCGTCAGACAGGGGGCGATAGAGAGACAGTTACAGAGAGACAGAGACAGGTAGAGAGGAAGACAGAGGACATTACCGGGGTCGGTAGCTGAGATGATGGCACCGAAGAAGAGACAGTCTGTGTAGTAGAATTTATCAGTCAGCTGCCCGACAGCCTGCATCAGCTTCACCACACACAAGCGCCACACACAAACACGCCACACGCCAACACACGCCACACACACACAAACACGCCACACACACCACACACAAACACGCCACACAAACACACACCACAACACACACACAAACCACACACACACCACACAAACCACACACCACACACAAACACACACCACACACAAACCACACACAACACACACAAACACACACCACACAAACACACCACACACAAACACACCACACACCCAAACACACCACACACACACAAACAAACACCACACACACACACAAACACACACCACACACAAACACACACCACACCACACACACCACACACAAACATGCCACACACACACACAAACACACACGCCACACACAAACACACGCCACACACAAACACACGCCACACACAAACACACGCCACACACAAACACACCACACACACAAACACACAAACATACCACACACACCACACACACAAACACGCCACACTACACACAAACACGCCACACGACACACACACGCCACACACACACAAACATGCCACACCACACACAAACACGCCACACCACACACAAACACGCCACACACAAACATACCACACACACCACACGCCACACACAAACACGCGCTGATCTTCACGCGCGCGCCTCGCGCCACAACACACACACAACGCCCTGAGCCTGCTTCCTGTCACAGCACTATCTCTCTCTCTCACCCTGCCACTGCGCCCTGCCACATCTCCACCCTGAAATGTGTCCACACACACGCCTCTCTCACACACATACACCGAGCGATAATGAAATATGCAGCTATCACACAAAAATAAATAATTAAAACGTCCCTCGTTTGCCGAAGATAATCCCGCGATAAAGCGCGCACCCCGATCAGCTGTCTTCTTCTCCTCCTCACCCAGTCTCACCCTCAGCTCTCCCTGCACTCAGCTTCCCCACAGACCGTCTCTCCAGTCCACTGCCGCTGCTCCCCCACAACACCCCACCCGACGTCACGCCCCCTCACGCGATCATTGGCTGATACAGCGGACTTCTGGAGATCGGATCACAGCCGGTGGCCCCGCCCACTCCTGCCATCGTTAACTCTTTGTTCGCCGCAGCGCTTTTACTTTTGTAATAATGTATAATTAAATAAAATAGTCAAAAAGGTTGGTCATTAAGTGGAAGGTGAATGAAAAGGTGCATAAGGAAGGAAAGAAGAAAGCTACGGTGAAGTGAAGAGTAAGTAGATACTGAACTAGAAACTAAATTACTTAATAGAAAGAAAGCAAAAGAAGTAGGTAAAGGCATTCAGGTAAATAAGTACACACACACACACACACACACGGCGGTATACGGTGGCCTAGAAACTCAAAACAAAACCGAAAACAAAATAAATTCAAAAAGAAATAACAAAACCGGAAACAAAATTTCAAACCTGAAAACAAATTAACCAATCTGGAAACCAATTATGGGTATTTTTGTTTCCAGATTTGTTGTTGTGTTTTCTGATTTGTCATTTAGTTTGTTATTTTGTTTTTGTAATTTTGCTGTTTTATATCCAGTTTTGTTATTTTGTTTTACTTCAACATGCAAATTTAATCCGTTTCGGAGTTGAGTTCTTAAGGTGAAATTTCGTATTGTGAAATTGCGTTATATTTTTGCGTATAAAAACAATCAAAATAATTATTAAATTGTTTGTTATATTTTAAATTATTTTCTAAATATTTTAATTATGAAAAAAAAAACAAAGTATAATATGAAATAAATAGACATTAAACCTCACTTAACCTTAATTTATGATTTCTCTTGGCACCGGCTGCTTTAAAAACCAAACTGTAAGCGGCTCGCTTTTCTTTTTGCTCCCGGCCTCAGGAGTATAACATTCTTGGGACCCATGGTGCTAAATCTTAACTAAAACTTACAGAAAAACGCCACAAAAAATATGTAAACTCGCTTCGCTCGGCTTTCCCCTAACCAAACCAGTTTTGAACGACTCCTGTACGTACGCGCAACTGAGCCAGAAAATTCTTAAAGTGGGGCGCTCATATGTCGAGGTACCACTGTAATTGAAAAAAAAATCTATTAGCTCATACAAATGTTTAAAAAAGTGTGCTTCTGATATGTTGGATTTTTCTCCATTCAAATTTATTTTAATCCTTTTTGTACATCACTTTGAGTTTTATGAAGTACTGTAACAACAGATTAATAATTTTAATTTCGTATTGTGAAACTCATTGTCCCATAGGAAATAATGTAAATGCTGATAATCAGTTCCAGCCACCCAATAATATTACCACTATTACCAATTTCCAACCCTATAATTATATTTTTGCATATAAAACCAATCTAAATATTTAGAAAAAACAAAGTACAATATGAAATAAATAGACATTAAACCTCAATTAACCTTAATTTATGAGTTCTCTTGGCACCAGCTGCTGTTAAAAATAAACTGAAAGCGGCTCCCTTTTCTTCTTACTCCCGGCCTCGCTAATATTCTTGGGACCCATGGTGCTATGCCTTCACTAAATCTTACAAAAAATAAAATAAATTAAAAAACACAGCAAAAAATATGTAAACTCACTTCGCTCGGCTTTCCCCTAATGCAAACCAGTTTTGAACGGCTCCTGTACGTACGGGCAACTGATCCAGAAAATTCTTAAATGGGGGCGCTCATATGTCGAGGTACCACTGTAATTGAAAAAAAATGTGTTTAAATATGTTTAAAAAAGTGCTTTAAAGTTCTGATATGTTGGATTTTTCTCCATTGGAAATGTATGCTCAAGATTTTTACTCTTTTTTTTAAAAATACGGTTGGTTCTAAATTCTTATCTGGTACTGCTGTAACCCTTCCCAATAGTGTGTGACTGATGTATTTATATTTAGTAACCTAGTAACCCTGTGTAGGGATCTATCCAATGACGGAAACTGCACAGCACTATTGTAAGTTGCTCTTGATCATAGCGTCTGACAAATGCCTAAATGTACATGTAAATATAAAAATCACTTAATTCCAACTTTCCACCCTTAAGTGCATAATTAAGTAAGAAGTGTGCAAGGATGGAAGAAAGTAATGAGGTAAAGAAGTTATTAGGAAAGCAGAGGTATGTAAATACAATTTAAAGTAACAACAAACTGTAATTAAATAAGGACAACAGAAAGGACAACAATAATTAGGTACATAAGTAGGTAGGTAATATGTACAGATGGAAAGATAGAAGTAAATAAAATGGAGGGAATGAAGAAAGGAAGTAAGTAAGCAAGTAAACCTTAAAAAATTAGTAATGATTGTCAGAGTAATTAAGTAAATAAGTAAGTAGGAAAGTAAGAATTATGGAAGGAATGAAGGAAGTAAGTCCAAATTGAGAAAGTAAGAAGGAATCTGTAATTAAGTAAGTAGGCCAATAAGGAGTAATTAAGCAAATAGGAAAGAAGGATATGGGTCAATAATTAAGGATATATTAAGTAGTAAGGAAGTAAAGTGGTAAGTAGGTGAAAATGTAAGTTATCAGGTAGAGTAAGGAGTAAGAAAGTAAATAGTAAAGAAGTAAGTAGATAGAAGTAAGAATTTAATCATTAAAGACTGCAAAGTGTAAGACGTAAGTAAGTAAATACATTAGAAAGTTTTTTGAGTATTTAGCTAGAAAGTTATTTTTTATTGTTCTGACAATGTTCACACTGTCCAGTTTTCTGAATGTTTGTTTGGATGTTTGAATCACGTATTACACAGTGTTTGTACAACACTTTCAGAACTACATTTTTATGGCATGGGATCTAATCTTTTTTTTTAATGTCATGTTGTATATTACATCATTTTTGTTTATGTCATTGCTCAGAAAAAAATTTTGTGTATATTTTTAATAGACCTAGAGTGCTGACCAAAAGTATTAAGACAACATGCCATGTATAAATGTCAGAATGTGTGGCAGGACTTTCTGAAGCAGAATTAAAAAAAAAAAAAAAAAAAAAACCCCAAAGAAACTGAACCTATAGCCAAAGAGAAGCAGCCATGGATTGAGTGAGTGACAGTAGGGTACTGCAGTTGTCTTTTGACTCTATGCTGTGCTATATCTCTTGATCTAGCTAGTTTTGAAGAATGCAGGAATTGTTGTAGAGCAACCTCACTGCATAAAATATTTTTTTCTTATCATCTTGATTGACATTATTTAAAAATTTTGAGAATGTCAGTAAACAATGAATTAAATTTTTGTCTTGATATTTTTAGCCACTACTGTAAATTTTGCCAACTAGACTGCCCTCAAAGGTGCTTAGGAACTTTTACTCCTGCACCATAAAGAGCGTCCTGACAGGAAACATCACATCCTGACAGACGAGCTCTACCGAGGGTGGTGCGATCAGCTGAGCACATCATCCGCACCGAGATCCCAGAACTGCACTCAATCTACAGCAAGTGGTGCTGGACCAAGGCCAGGAAGATGGTGTAGGACCTCAGCCACCCCAACAATGGACTGTTCTCTCTGTTGTGGTCCGGAAAGCGATTCTGATCCCTGACTGGACATGATTTTTACATTTCACTTCAATTCTTTTTTATTTTATTATATTTGTATTTTTATTTTATTATTTGCACATAATGCAGTTTTTAAATTCTTTTTACAGAAATTTACATTTCTAATTTGTAAAACTTTTTTCTCTCATTTCATACTTCATATTCTCATTGAAAGCTCTACTTCTCTCATTTTAAAATAGGTAATCAGCGGTCTTATAAGCATTTAATTTCATATCATACTGTGTATGTGACAAATAGAATTTGAATTTATATTTATAATTTATATTCTACACTCAGAGGTGGAAGGTAACTAAGTAACTTGGCTATGTTACTGTACTTTACCTTATTAGAAGATACTATTCATTGTTCCTCCACTATATCCCACAACAAATTTCCGTAGTACTTTTACTTCACTACACTTCTGCTTTACAGTGTGTTATTTATGGTGGTGTTTAATATTTTGAAGTGAGAATCTCGCCATCTGCTGACAATGATATGTAATTGCATTTGACATGCTTCATAACCTTAGAGGTGCCTGAAATCATAAGCAGAGCTGTTTGCAGACAGAGATGAACAAAAGAACAGAATGTTCACAGTCAGGAAGGGGAGAGGTAGAGTGAGAGAGAGTGAGAGACAGAGAGAGATGTTTACTATGATTTAAAGGCTCATGTGAGCTAATACAAGTTCAGTACTTTCGATACTTCAGTAAATTTCAAGGTAAGTACTTTTACTCAAGTTGACATGTTAATGGAAGACTTCTACTTTTACCTGAGTAATATTTTCTCTAGGGAATCTACTTTTACTGAGGTACTCAAATTAAATATGTAAATAAATCTATATAAATAATAAATATCATCAGTAGTTTATAGAATGAAACAAAGTGTTCATTTCATTAAAAACACACACATTAAAAAAAATAATAAAACCTGAGAAACTGATCAACTCTTATTTGATTCCAGATCTGCATGTAGGAGGCTAGGAGCTATGGCTAACTGTAATGTTAATGCTAACAATGATGACACAACAAGGTAAGATGAACAAATAATCACTCAGGGAACCAAAAAGAAAAGTGAAAATGTAGGACTCAAACAAACACTATATATAGACAAACTTTAACATACTCCTCATGGAGTTTATTTCAGTGCATCACTTTTATGTTCTCTTCATCCTTTTGGAGTACAGAGGCTTGGTTAAGGCTTCGAAATATAAATCAGCAAAGATATTGACTTCAGATCGTGTGTTAGTGCTGTTAAGGTTAGACCAAGTGATGGACTGGTGTGTATAAAACACATCTTCATATAGAAATACACCATCTGCTTCGAGGAGAGTGATGCTGAGCATCATCATACAGTACATTCATCAGGAGCTCCTGCTGGTACCACAGAGGACTCGAGCACACCATCATCACCAGCACTAACACGTGAAGATCCCTCAGCTGAAATTCGCCATGTGATGGTGTCTCTTTGCTCTGTTCCAAACAGTATTATATTCCTGTCTCACAACAACAAACACATGGCTAGTTAGTGAGTGAAAGGAGTTTCTAGATACTGGATGTAATCAGTGGTGTTACCATGTCCTGCTGTAGAATACGGTGAACGTGAATGACAAATCATATGAACAACTCCTAATGGAAATTTCTCCTTCTCCTTCTTTTTCTTCTTCTTCTTGGCCGTACCGTCTAGATCAGAGTTTGGAGCTTAAAAATGTTACAACTTAAAAAATAAGTTCCTAGGACAAATGTCATAAAAATTGGACTTGGGAAAAAAAAATAATAATATGCTTTTTTTTTGTTATTTAACATGTTAAAAGTTATATAATGTTGCAGCAGTACCTTCTAGGAACCTACCTTCTGGGAACAACCGTTAATGATTGTTCTGAGAACAGTTGGCTGGGAAGAAAGGAAGGAAGTAGGTGAAAAGTATGAAAACATATAAGTAAGTAGGTAACTATTAATTCAGTAAGTAAATAAGTAAAGGAGGAAGAAAGGAAATGATGTGAGTAAGTAAGTGAAGATATAGTAAGTATTTTGGAAGGAAGATATAAAGTAAGTAGCTTTTAATCAAATATTGCACATATTTTCTCAAACCAGAATTCACACAATTGACAAAAAAAATATCCCAGCAGAGTCAATGATATAATATAATGTGATACGAAAACCTTATATTTTATAAGTGGGTTAAATTTAAACCAGGACTCACACATTAGTGAATGAAGGCGTAAAATTGATTGATATTTACAGAAGACTTCAAGCACAGTGCGGTGATGCGACTCATTTGAACGGTGCAAACTGGTGGCTCGGAGCTCACTGCAGTCATGACCATCGTAAACATTCAGCGAGTAGAACGGATGGTCCTTGAAAATCAATGCATAACTTGCAAAAGAGACACATCTGTTTGTGTGACCTGTATACACACTCATTCAATCAACACCACTTGCATGTTTCAGGAGGTCAGCTGAATGAAATCCCCCGTACAGTCCTGATGTCGCTCCAAGCCATTTCCACATGTTTGGAAAAGCCATTCCTGCGAAGCCGGCATACTGAGCGTACTGAGAAAACTTTCTACCTTGATAAGCACTAGTGTGTTTCACCATGTCACACACTCTTCACAATGCTGCCCTGCATGTATCACACACCAGCTCCAAAGTTAACACCAGATTACACCAATCATCTCATCTACAGCTTCATGACCAAAAAACATCAGCTATTAGGTCGAAGCGTCCAGGTCAGATGAAACACGGTATCTGGGAAGTGTAAATATTTTAATCTTTACAGTGTTGGCCAGAGACCATGCGTATCAGTATTGAGACTTGAGAGCAAACTAAACACACTGCACGTGGATTCAGTGGAAAGTGTTTTTTGTTATCTCTTGTTTTTTTCTCAATAACATGAGGCGACGTGATCTCTGTGGCTTGTGATGGGAGAAATGAACAAACACGACATCTTGTGGTGAACCTGCACTACTACAGTACTACTAAAACTACTGGACCCCATCCACAGAAATGGTGTAGAATTGAGTTCTGAGATCCAAGCTAACCTGCTCATGTGGAGCTTACATGGCTTAAAAGCGGCAAGAAAAGCATTCTGATGAATATGAAAGCAAAGTTTCACTTCACCCACTGGAAAAGATTAGTAACCATCTACAGAGCAGTGGAAAAATAATCTGCCCATCTGTCAAGCGCTCGGACCCGACTTGTCACCTACACACGCCAGGAACTCACGTCTGAACAAGCGGCAGCAGGACATACAGGACTCCTACTGGCACAGCCGCACCACTCTCTCTCTCTCTCTCTCTCTCACACACACACACACACACACAGACCAAATTAATTATGGTATTGAACACTGTTGTTATCACAATTAACATGAGTACTATGTTACTCTTATTTTCCATTATTGTTTTCATCTCTGCTGTTACTTTTGTCTAGTTCTCTCACCTTTCCTTCATTCTTTAGTTTGGATAAGTTTGTCTGTATTTGTGTTTCTATATCTGTCTGTCTATTTCAATTAAATTCAGTTCAATTAAAAAAGTTTATTTATCCTAAAGGGGCAAATTAAGGCATGCAGAATGTTTCAAACAAAGCCATCAGTGCAAATACCAAATCAAATAACATAAATAAAATTGTGTCTTTCATTTTTGTCATTTGTCTCTCATTATATAATTTGTGTTTCTTTAGTAATTTTTTTAATGAAGTAGGATTTGCTATTTTTTTTTGTAGCTCTTTCACACATTTATAAATAAGTGGTGTGTGATGATATTTGTTGTTTGTTGTCAGATTTGCTGTCCTCCACAAACCCGACTCTTCTAATAGAACTGACCTGACTGTAGCACACCTGTAAAAGTAAAGACAATGTACATTTAAAAAAAAGTATGAAATGATATATACATGCAGGAAAATGGCAAAAACTTTATAACTATGATTGACTATAATAAAAAAAACTGTAAAAAAAAAAAAAAAAAAAAATACTACTATATAATACTAATAATACTGTTATATACTCTTTGTACCCTTTATGACAGAGCTCAAACGTTTTCTGTAAGTCTTCACAAGGTTTTCACACACTGTTGCTGGTATTTTGGTCCGTTCCTCCATGCAGATC
>JAQMYI010000011.1:405711-417945 GCA_030014275.1 Clariallabes melas
ACATAAATTTACAACATAAATTAACAAAAACTAACTAGCTAACCTAGAGACAACAGACAACATAAAGTGCACGTGCACGTGCAAATGTGCATGATCATGTAGCTATATAAACCCTAACATTATCCCATAAATCAGTCATAATATTTATAAAATAATAACTATAATCACTGAAAGGTAATCTAGCAGCCTGTAACGAGCCCTGAGCTCATAGCAAACCTCAATTAAATCAATAATCACAATTAAATCAGACATGCAAAGATGAAGAATTTTACCAGTATCTATTTTTAAGAATTATATCATGATGTGCATGACAGATAAATCTTAAAAAGATAAATCTTCTAAATACACTGACAGTAATTAATGTTTGCATTAATATAGTATTGAAGTCAATAACTGTTAGATTTAAGCCTTGCTCTAAACAAATGTGGGCCACACCCCCCTGGTGGGCCCTGATGGTACTGCAGGTAGCGAGTCAAAAATCATTGAATTTTACACACATTTAGATAGATAGATAGATAGATAGATAGATAGATAGATACTTTATTGATCCCGAAGGAAATTCCAGTCATCCAGCAGCCATAAAGACAAAGTTAGGTTATTTATTTATTTATTTATTTATTATAACACATAAATAATAAATATGAAAGAAATAAGGTGTCAAACATGCATTTTGGTGATTAAATTACTATGAAATATTTTATTATTAAATGTTTATATATTTATAATATTTATGAAAATGAAATCATAAAAGAAAACAAAAAGAAACAATAAAAGAAAGCCATAGGATTTAAATTATGTTCTTTTTTTTTTATCTCTTATTTATTTATTTATTTATTAAAATCAGACTGTGGCTTTTATGTCATCAGCAAAAGGAAAGCTGTTAATGGAAAATCATCATGAACATTTTTTTTATAAACAGTCAAAATGCAGCAGTCAGTCTACAACCGACAGTGTGGAAATCAGTATTTGTTTTTGTTAAATAAATTAGATGTTTCCATAATATACACCCTTAATATGTTAAATGTATTAATTACCAATTTCTAATTAAACATTTAAAATAATTAAACATTTGATTCATTATTTTGTGCACCGTGTTACAGATAAATGAAGTGTGCTTAACAGCTTACTGTTTGTGCTTATTTTTTACCTGCTTTATACATTTACATGTGTGTGGATGGATTATCACTCTGCACTGCACTGCTGTAGGCTCACAAACATAGATTTGTCGTATGTAGTATTTGATGTAGTTACAGTGAAATCCTCTCTGACAGTCTTATGTGTTGATCAGATGTGTGATTAAAGGTTTGAGTCGGCCGCAGGGGGGATTTACAAATTGCAAATTGGCCTTCTTAAGTTTGGGAATGGCTCCTCTAAAACATACCCTGAGGGTTTCCACCTTCTTGAACCATTGAACATTATGTTGATTTGTTTTTCCCCCTTTGATGGTTAATAATATATGTACACACAAATACAGATGACACTCCTCCGACAGTAATGCAGGGTGTGATAATCAGCGTCTTATTGTTTGATACAGGATGAGCCTGTATTATAAGGGTGACGTGTGGCAGAGATGTTATGTTGCTTAGCAACCACAGTTGACAGACATTACACTGTCTGACATAAGAATTGTTAATTGAAAATGTTATTCAGTGAATATTATCAAGTAATAATGAATCACATGTTCTTATGGACACTACATTAGCTCATGGCTCAGAGGAGGTTTACACCCTCGTGTAAAAACACGACATTTATGTTGTGCCCGATGCCACTTTGAGAGAGTCACTGTAACGAGTGCTTTAATGCTTCACTGAAACAGATCGCAACACTGATTTCGAATTACACCCAGCTCTAAGTTTCCATGAATAGAGAAACTTCAGAAACCTTGAACCACGCCCTTACAGGGCACCATCTCAGCAATATCCAAAAATAAATGCTGTTATAATAGCACAACCTACCCCAAAATTTATATTATTCGTTGTATTATAATAATAATTATTATAATTATACACATTATTATTATTATTATTGTTGTTTTTGCATTGATATACAATATGAATACAAATATTGTGTTTTAAATAACAAAAAAACAAACCAAAAAAAACCCATAAAGAGATAAGTAACGTTTATTCGTAAAAGTATCAACTATTTGAAAAGATTTTAAGCTTTCTTTTTACTGTTCCTCAAATTAAAGGTGATTATTGGGCACAAATTAAAACCTTTAAAAAATGAAAGAAAAAAAGAGGGGTTAGAAAACGTGAGACGTGTCACGTGACTGAGAGGGTGTGCACTGGAAAGACGTCCGGGTAGGAAACACAAACAAAATGGCTGGGAAGAAAGGTACGGCTTTTTATTGCTTCATTTTTTAAATTATTGAGTTATATATAATTAAACAAAACTACCATAGCGGAAGTTAAGAGGAAATTCTTTAATGGTGAGTTACTCTTCTTACATTGCACACAGGCTTTAACAGGACCAAAATGACGTGATGCAAAGAGAAGCGTTATTACTATTACTATTACTATTAAATGACTGTTTTCGTGTATAACTGTTGGAGGAAATGTTGCTGCAAACGAACGAACACGAATGATTGAATCAGAACATTCTAGATTCGCAGTTTTGTCACTCGAACTTTTGGCCGGAAGTGACGCAGCGCTGCGGGTTTCAGGGGGGAAAACCTCCGCGACGGATTAGCGAAACGAAAGCTACCCCCGTTTATATCGCAGACGACGGAAAAAAAAACCCAACAACACGGCAGTAATGTCTCACAGCGAGTCCCTGCACGGACGGGTTTAATGACGAACTCCGGTCTGATGGAAACGGTGACCGTTCAAAACAGTTCTGCGCATGCGCGGCTCTCTTCACGCTTATTTTTTTGGGTTTTATCGCAAACTTGTTATCAAAGTGTAGTTTTCTGGTGATGTGCGTAATGAAAGAGACATAAATACCTAAAAAGCCTGTTAAAGGGGGATAGGAAAAGATAGTTATAATCGTGGGTTTTCCGAGTCATTTCAGCGAGTCAAATTATGTGACTCCTCATGAATAGGATTCGAATGAATCAAATGAATCATTTGCTTTTTTCTACACGTTTCTCATATAATAATTGTTCTTTTGACTATTTCTGGCTAAATATATTATAATACATAACTAATATGTAAACTATATATATATATAAACTGAACGTCTCATTTACAAGAATCGGCTCTAAATCTTCATCTGAAAGAATCGACTCATTTCTGAACGACTCATCGCCAGCTCTCTCATCTTCAAGGGCTTCTGAGGTCACATGGCTAATTCTCTAACCTTCAGACAGGTAGTCCAACTAAAGAGAGTTTGAAGAGCAAGGCTCTAAGGGAAATATTTTTGTACACAAATATAGATTAAAAAAAAAAAAACCATCAGTTGCATATCTATAAATATAATAAGTTGTAATGTTCAGATATGTAAGAAAAACGCTCAGTATAGCAGGGGTTCTCAAACTTAATTTTCAAAGGTTCAGACCAGATTTCTATTCAAAGGTTAAATTTCCAGAGCGATCAGTGATGCGCAAAAAACGTTTATTAAACTCGCTTTTAATATCGCTATAACTTACAGGCCGTCTGAGACAAACAATACATTCAAGCCGAGTTTGACTGCAATCAGATGCTCAAACCAGAACAACTCAAACTGTAAAGCAACTTACATTCAAGTGTCAGAAAGATTCATAATATGTTCCAAGTTCGTGCAAAAGTAATGGCCCTGTTTGTCTGCAAATGGTTTCTTGTGAACCTAAACAGCACCAACTTTCAACATTGAAAAAGTCTTTAGATGTTTTACAAAAAAATTAACTACAAGAGAAAAAAATAACTTCATTAACTGATTTTCATGCCGAACCAAATGAAATGAGTCTATTTTTTAATGTCTGAGTAAACCGATTAAACAAACAGACCTTAAAGAATAACATAACCATACACTGTAATATCAAAACGATTTTGAAGTAAAAGTTACATGATATCCTAATGGGCCGTTCACATCACTTGTGTGGAAAACGCCAGCCATGCCGCTTTCTCCTTCTTTACAAATCGCGAGCTCCCTGTCATCCTTCAAGCATAAAGAGAGCTCTGAGAACTTCACCAGCTAATGCAGGAGGACAGAAAGAGTGAAACTGATTGGTTGGATCTTGTCACATGACCGTCATTTTTCAACGCTCTGCAGCGTGGACACGCAGGGAAACCACGTGAGCATTGGTGCGATGGTGTCGCCCTCTATCATGAGCTCGCCAAAAGATGTGTCTGTGTGAGGAATGGCACATTCTGACTTCAGTCAGTTGCCTAAACCGTGACACAAAAAGGCGAGGCCGCTAGATGGAGACACTGAGCTATTCTTTGCATATTTGGATCATGACGTCCTCTGCGCACAGGGGACACTACCGCGGCTTCCGTACTCTGACAGAAGCCACTGAACTTTGAATGTTAAAGACCATCCGCTTACTAGCTGTAATATTGCATTCCTAATTTGAGGTGTGTGTAGGGTTGCCATTTGTCCCGTGAGTCCAGATTTTATCACACAGACTGGGTTTACATCAGATGGACTTGTTTAATATCGGCTATGCCACTGAGATACACGTTTCAAGACTAAATACAGCAATGAGCCGTAGACGCAAATAAATGATTCAGTGATGTATTGCGAGTCTTTTGTGTGGAAATTCATGTATCGTCACATCAGTTATTTAAAAATTAATTTTTAATTTGTATGTTTGTATTTGATGAGGTGAAATGTTGCCGTTCCCCTATAATCCTCCAGGTGGCGTCTGTAGCCTTATGTGTGGTCGGAGTGAATTACTTACTACATTTGTTTAAGATTTGTAACAAGATGTAAAAAAAAAAATTTGGTATAATTATAAAATCTTGATCGATACCGAGGTATCGTGATAATATCGTATCGGGGTCGTCCCCGGTGAGTCAGACATCTTATTTCCAAACCGAAGCTGGAAAAAAACAGTAAGTTTATAATACAGTTTTCTGAGAAGAAAACAAAAACACTGACATGTCCAGTCCGGATAGAAATAAAATCACGGCGTAGTTCCTGTATATTATAAAATGATCTTTCGTCATAACAGCTCTTCAGCTTGATACTCTCCTTTAACCCTGCACTGGATTGAGCTTGATAATTTTAGTAATGCTCAGTATGTGTTTGTTCACTGTAAGACGCTGAATCCTTCGAACTGATGGACCTGGCTGAACAGGTCAAGAAGCAGAGATGGTGGAACAAAATGTTCGGGAATAATTCCGGCCCGGCTGCTCAGAAGTATTCAGTGGCGACACAACTCGCCATCGGTGGAGTGACTGGGTGGTGAGTAGCGTTCCATCTGAAATCAAAGGGAAACGGAGGAAGCATGATTTAAAGTGCTACAGATTAACGTTTATGGCACCATATGTGACCTTTATTAAAAGCATGTTTGTGTTTCAGGTGTGCGGGATATCTGTTTCAGAAAGTCGGAAAAGTTGCAGCATCGGCTGTAGGAGGCGGCTTCTTTTTGCTTCAGGTAACACACTGTATATAAATATGTATTTTTCCATTCAGTTTTTAATCCGTAGTGACTCAGAAAAGTGGCTAATTCCATTCATTGCACGTCTTAATCAAGTTCGACTTGACTAAGAAGTGGAGAACTTGAAACTAAAGGCGAATAACCACACGGTTGGGGCCGGGCAGAATCTGCACAAAGTCCATATGATTGCTGAAGAGCTGATTGCTCTGTCTGATTGGACTGAAGTGAAAGTGATCACATGTTCAGGAGCACTGTAGTGTCCATCAGGGCGCAGCTACAGGGTTCTGAGTCTCTGAATATTTATTTGGAAAGTATTTAGCACTGTTAAAATTAACAATAGATAGACCGATAGATAGATGGGGTGCCAATATTTCTAGAGTCAATTAAATAGATAGATAGACAGACAGATATACAAAGATACAGACAGACAGACAGATAGGAAGATAGACAGATAGATAAGTAGACAGAAACAGAGACAGACAGATAGAGATGTAGACAGAAGGATAGATGAGTGGAAAGAGACAGACAGAGAGACGGTGTCAATTAAATAGATAGATAAATAGATAGATAGAAAAGGGAGAAATAGACAGACAGGTAGAAAGACAGACAGAAGGATAGATGAACAGAAAGATAGACAGACAGATAAGTAGACAGATAAATAGAAAGAGTCAGACAGACTGAGATGTAGACAGACAGAAGGATAGATGAACAGAAAGAAGGATAGATGAGTGGAAAGATACAAACATAGATAGATAGATAGATGATGCATCAATATTTCTAGTCATATAAATAGTCAGATAGATAGATAGATAGATAGATAAGTAGAAGGACATACAGGCAGAAGGATAGATGAATAGATAGATAGATAGACAGACAGACATAGATAGACAGACAGATGTACTGTATTGATGCCTCTTTGCTCCTCATTTGTCCTGCATGTCTAATCACGTTATCTCAAGATTATCTCACCTTCTAATATTACAGGATGACGGGGGGGGGGTTAATTCCCTGAGTCACTGGTGTTAAAGCCCGCAGTGGTCTGATCAGGACGGGTCTGATCCTCACTAATCCCACTAATCTGATCCTCTGATGTACTACAGGTCTGATCTCTGAGCTGTTCCTGTCCTTTTCAGATTGCTAACCACACCGGATACATTACAGTGGACTGGAAGCGAGTGGAGCAGGACATGAACAAGGCCAAGAAGCAGCTGAAGCTGAACGCGGACAAGCCGAGTAAAGAAGTGAAGACTAAAGTTCAAGAGGTAACGGCGTGAGGTCTGAGCGCCGTCGCTCACGCTGTAAACGCTTAGGGATTCACTTTGGAAAAAAAAAAACTGATTCATGTTTCCAGAGACTGTTTCTTCACTGATAAGCTCTTCGTCATGACTAATCTATAACCTCATGACTAATGTATAACCTCCATGTTTTTCAGCTAAATTATTATCAGGAAGCTCCGGAGTGTGTAAAGCATTGGCTTAAAAAAAAAAAAAGTTTAATTCATTATTTTTGCAGTTATAGCTCTTCCTCTCTTTTGTAAAGGTGCAGACATTCGTGAAGAAGAACATCGTCCTTACGGGAGGCTTCGCGGGAGGATTTCTGCTCGGGCTGGCCTCGTAGGAACCCTCTCACCCTCCTCACGTGGTCTTAGGAAGGACCACGAAGAAAACGTCAACTTGCATGCAACAAATGTTTTCTTTTCTTTGACAACTTATTTATATGATAGAGAGAGAGAGAGAGAGAGAGAGAGAGAGCATGACACAGCCAGCGTTGATCTGTTTGCACTGATCTGTTTGAACTTTCTTATCACGGTGATTAGTTTTCCTTTTGATGCTAAACTTTCTTTGAAGCTTTACTGGATCATATTTTGTAATATGGAAGATCATGGTACATAATTAAATATGTGTGTTCATGGGTATGTACACACCTCAAGCCAGCCTTTAAGCACTGTGTGTAAACTGATAAAGATTTAAAAGTTTACTTAAACATTTCCCTTTCAGCCGTTTATAAAGCTCGACCTCAGACGCCACTACATCGGATTCAACAACGAAGAAAGTTGGAATTCCTTCTTTTCATATCCGTAAATAAACAGTTAAAGCTGTTCTCAGCTGGGTCTCTTGTATCTTTCTTTCAGTCAGATTGTTGATTTTTGGAGTTTTAAGGTCGACTGTTTTGTCGGTTGTGCCGCGTGGAATTGTCTGAAGGACAACTAATCTTTAACCTCATGACTAGTGATTCACTACTCACCTTCAAGAGCTTTTTTGAGGCTGCGTCCCAAACCACAACCTATACATTCAGTGCCTTATTATGAAATGTGTGAAATGAGACCGACGCCTCACCCAAACCACTGAAAGTCTACTGAGAATTCTGACTAGCCGTGATAGAATCAGCGGCCTTATCAATCTTTTACTCATAATGTGTGTAACTGTGTGCAGAAACAATTCTGATGGATTTACGAACATTCTAAAACTGTTTTTTATTCGTAACGTTTGTGTGTGTGTGTACAGTCTGTGTATTTGCATATAGTGGTGCTTACAAAACTCCATTTATAATAAGTGAGCTGCAAAATCCTCCATCGTTTGTGCGGACAGACCCACCGCTCCTCTGCTTTATGGAAGTCATTCAAATAAACCAACAGATTTGGACTAAACGCACTAGATGGCGCTCTGAGTCGCTGCCCGAGAGCACTATCAAGAGGATGCGTTTCTGATCGAGACTCTGAAGCGCTTCTAGACGTCTGTCTGGATAAGGGGGCGTCTGCTAAACACTCGTAAACACAGAGTTTCACTTCCACAGAACGATGCAGATTAAACAGCGCTGCAGGTTAGAGGGTCTGACGCCGATCAGGTCGAGATCAGTTGAGGTTACTATCAGGTAATATTATTGCTTCTGAGTGTGTGTGAATTTACTGAAGTAAACCTCAACTGATCTCGAGTTTAATAATTATAAACTCAGTTATGACTTTTATCATTTGCACCGTCACAATAGGAGACGGAAAGTTTTATTTCAAATGCACAGATTGAATAGTTTTTTTTTTTTTTTTGTCATTTTATATAGACCTAAACACAAGTACTGGCCTGAATCATGCAGAGCTTCAGCTAATATTCACATCAAATATCAGAACGGGGAAAATTGGGCTATTTGTTGCTTTACAGTTCCTGTTGCTGATCTCCAGCTGGGACGAGAAGTCGACACGATCTCTAATCCGCACTCTTCAGGACAACGCTGAGCAGAAAAGCATAAATTTAAATAAAATACATTGATTCATGCATACTTATCTCCTTACTTTTTAATAAATATTTAACAACACTTTTACAACAGTTCATGCACTTTGTTCTGTAGTTTCACACCGGCGTAATTACTACAGGAAACACTGGCTCAGTACGATACACACATTCTTTGATTTTTCCTTTAATCAGCATTTTTAATTGAGTGCAAAGTGGCTTCCTTGAAGCCCAGGCGCAGCGGCATATCACTGTTTATACACTATATGGCCAAAAGTCTGTGCACCCCTGACCATTACAGCCATCTGTTCTTGATAAACGTACAGTATTTTGGAGCGTGGCTCTGTGCACACACTCTACATGAGCATTAGTGAGCTCAGGCGCCGATGTTGAGACGTTGCAGAGGCTCCAGTGGGTTTGAGTTCAGTCGGGGCTCTCTCTGTGCAGGACACTCGAGTTCTTCCTCTCCAACACACTCTTCACACACCATGTCTTGATGAAGCTGGCTCTGTGGATCTCGCAGCCGCGTCGTCTTGCTGGATAAGGGGTTGAGACTCTTAGTTCTGGTTAAGGGAGACTGTAATGTTAAAGCACACAGAGACATTCTATACAACAATGAGGTTTAAACTCTTGTCAGTCAGTGCTGGACTATGGACCGGACCAGCGGGGCTAGTAGCCCAGGGCCTCAGAAATATTCAGGCCACACATCCTTCTGAGGCTTCTGAAGATCAGAGGCTCCAGACAAGACCCGAGGTTTTCTAAGCTCATAGGCTAAGATTCCTGAAGATTCAAAAGTAAGAGGAATAACCTCCAAGGGCCTCAGTCGATGGCCCCAGGCTGGATGAGGCTGTCCCAGAGAGGGTGTAATGGTTTCTGACGCCCTGGGGAGGAGACTGGGCCATTTATATGCACCGGTTTGTGTCCTGGGATTTTCTGAGGGTGTTAAAAAGCCTCAGGCCACATCTGAAGTTTTTTTTGAGACTCCTGAAGGTTTGAAGCTGTGGGGCATGAGCAGAAAGGGCCTTAGAAATCCTCAGACACCATCTTTAAGCCCCTGGCAGTCTGAAGCTCCAGGGCATGATCACTGTCTGCAGCGCTGCTGTGCGCGTTATTATTGCACGGAAATGACCCATGAGACTTTTAGAAAAACCCTGTTTTAGCCAGAGTTATAAATGGGTTGTGGATCAGTCTGGGCCAGTCACATTGTATCTCATCGTGTCACTAATGTCTACAGAGTCAGAATATCTTAAACACGTCCACTTTGATGAATAGGTAGATGATTTTTTTTCAAAGGAGAAAGGCAAAAAGGAGACAACTCTAGGCTAGACTGGCTACGACCTTGAATAATTTGGTAAAAGGTCACAAGGTATTAGAGGAGAAGTGGGCATTGGATGGTAATATATATATATATAAAAAAAAAAACATTCATTATAAAAGTGAATATTGTTTCAATAAGGTCTTTCTGAACCAAACTAAAATGATCACAGAGTAAATTAAACCCGCACGTTAATGTTTGCTCTCTGTAATGAGACACCTGAGGGCGATCCGACTTTCAAAAGTTAACTCCTGTGACTTGGGTCAAAACTGAAAATCTAGTTTAGGTCGCTACAAACGGGAGAATAAATCCTTGAGTGTGTGATGCCCCACTGCAGCATATTCCCTTTATACATCACACCAAAACTGTGCCAGTGTTTTTCTGGACAAATCCATCAGATGTTAAGAATTTTCCATGCAAATGCAGACGTACTCCTGGGGTGTGTGTACCAGCCCGGTTGTAAATCAGTAGTTTAGAGTGTAGAAGAACCACACAGATGAGTGTGTGATGATTAGGCACGCCTAAACCTTTAATCCTTACAGTGTATGTGTAATAGTGAGATGTCCAGCTTAAACAGGTGAGGTTATTTTGTACGAGGTCCGGTTTGGTCAGGTTTCTCCTCTACGGATTTGGGTGCTTTTGTGAATCCGGCGCAGCACTCGGAGTTCTTCTCCGTGTGGATCTCACAACATTTCCTCATCGCCCGGAACACGTCCTCACACCGATCCTCACTGTAGCTGTTAGCTTTAGGAGAGAGAGAGAGTGAGAGAGGGGAGAGGGGGGGGGGGTTTAGGGGTGACTTGGGGTCACAGTGTGGATTATATGGTTGTGAAGCGAGGGTTACCTTGTAAACACTTCTGTATGGCACAGGCGTGTTTCAGACACGGATCCTTCTGCACCTTCTTAAAAAAAGGCATAGTTTCCCAAAACCTCCAACTGATGAAGAAAATCAACAACTTTAAACAAATACTAATGAATCAATTCCACATTCACTAGAAATACACAGTTTACAACACAATGGCGACTACAAACCTGCTGGTTACTATATACTGAACTACTGAACGTTTACATTTTTAGTCGGGATCAATAATAATAATATAATAATAATAATAATAATAATCTGTCTACGGTATTTATCTCTCTGTATCTATGACGTAATGCACTACCTGTTACGATTGGAACGCGTTCAGGACTTCCGCATCACAGCCTGGTGCAAGTCTTATTCGTGTCCGACCAGAAACAAGTGTAGGATAAATTATACTCCAGGTGGAAAGAATAATTTGTTCACAACAACAATTCCAGCACAATAATAAAAACACTTGTTTTGATCTAAGTTTGTTATATATATATTTTTACGAACGCAGATATAAATTTAAACCATCATCTTTACGGGTTTCTCACCGGATTTATTTAATTGTAACACACAGCGGTAACGCTAATGCGGAAGTAAATTACTGCATTGAAGGAAAACATTAGATAAACATCTAACTCAGACAGGTTCTGTTGAAGTAATTTCGTGTTATTCTATATTAAATATCATGGCAGTAAGCGCGGTGCATTTAGAGTCGGACGCGTTTCTAGTTTGTATGAATCACGCGTTGAGTACAGAGAAGGAAGAAGTCATGGGGCTCTGCATCGGAGAGGTGAAGCAGATCAACTTCTTACACTCAGGCTTTTGTGTCATGGCAGATTTATTCTGGGATTAATGATAAAAAATCTATCAATAAATAAATAACCATCACCTCTACAGGTTGACACGAATCGTGTTGTCCACATCCACTCGGTTATTATCCTGCGGCGCTCAGACAAGAGGAAGGACCGAGTGGAGATTTCTCCTGAACAGCTCTCTGCAGCCTCCACTGAAGCCGAGATATCCTTTCACTACACACTCATCATCATCATCATCATCATAACATAAACATCACTACACACTCATCACCATCATAACATAAACATCACTACACACTCATCATCATCATCATCATACCATAAACATCACTACACACTCATCATCATCATAACATAAACATCACTACACACTCATCATCATCATCATCATACCATAAACATTACTACACACTCATCATCATCATAACATAAACATCACTACACACTCATCATCATCATACCATAAACATAACTACACACTCATCATCATCATAACATAAACATCA
>JAQMYI010000011.1:427308-448214 GCA_030014275.1 Clariallabes melas
CCCGGGGGGGGGGGGGGGGGGGGGGTGAGGAAGGTGATGACTCTTCATCATACAAAGAGAGACAGAGTGTCTGTAGGCACCACTTTAGGATGTTTATTACACTGTTGTTGTCGTTTATGATGTCGTTTAGACTGTTTCCGCTGGTAATTATTTTCTGAAACTCGTCTGACGTGACAGAAATGTAAATAGATTCTTTTTACTCAATATTTCTGCCTAAGTTTAGTTCTGCGTTATGTCCTTTATTTGTGTACATTTTTGTCCCTCGTCCCCCCTCCCGTTCCAGACACACACACACACACACATTACATGATGCACAGAAAATTACAGATTATATTATAATAATATTAAATAAACTGTGAAAGTTTTTAAACCTATTAAAGTGCATGTCTTAATATCCATCATGTCATGTGACCAAAAAAAAAAAAAAGAGTCCAGGGAAGCTGTGTAGCGCGATGGTGTCTCATGAGAAGCTTCTTTTATTAAGTCTTGACATTTCATTTATTTTAATTTCACTTTTATTTTGTTGATTTAGTAACGTGTGAAATATAATAAAAGTGTAGCTGCATCTTTACGAGCTGCTGGCGGTGGAGCGGCGTCTCTTAACCAGACTCGCACTAAAAACTACACTTTAATTAGAAAATAAACCTGAATCCCAGCAGATTTCATGATTAAAAAACATTTTAAACAAAAAATTGAGACAGGAATTGAGATGCTCAAGTAAGTTATGGGTTTTTACAATCATTTTAAACACTTATAATGTAAATTAAATTACCAACTTGATCACAAATATTTGCCCCTTACTGGATATCTTTAGCTATAGTGTTTAATAAGTTCTAGTCAGAGGTTTACACACACACACACTCATCATGAACATGAATGTCATGCTAAAACTGGGCTTTTCCTGGAAAACAATGATGGTACACACATCTTCAATAAAACAAAAAAACTCATTTGAAGCACAAGGTGTTATTTTTGTGTGAAGTAAAAAGTCTTCAGTTTGCTCGGGAGCATAAAGACTGGACTGGAGTGATGGAAAAAAGGTCATGTGACCTGATGAGTCCAGACTGATCCTATTCCAGAGTGATGGGCGTGTCAGGGTAAGAAGGGAAGGACATGAAGCGATGCTCCATCATGTATAGTGTCCACTGTACAAGTGTCTCTGGAGACAGTGTTATGATCTGGGGTTGATCAGGTGATCAGGTCTAACATGAAGCTTAACAAATTAATTAATAATTCTAATGTTTATGTACTGTATATGTTTAAAATACTAAGACATTTGGTAAGCTGCAGGACAAGGACAAAAGAGGGTTTTTTTTTGTAAAGAAGACAAACTATTTAGTATCATTTAGCTTCACGTTCATTGCTTTTAACATTTTAATTTCAAAACATTAGGGATTAGTTAATTAGTTCAAATTCTCAGTGTTAAATTAAGAGAGCTTAAGTCTGAACACAACTGAGCACTATAAAAGGTCAATTAATCCTTAAAGGTGTTAATTTGGTGATCTTAAAAAAAAATCATGACTCATTTAACACCAAGTTATGACTTTAGTACCAAATGACTTTATATATAACCACATTATATATCAGAATTGTTTTTATAAACCCTAACAAATACAGTTTGTTCTGCACCAAAAAAAAAAAAAAAAAAACCTGTAAGCATTCCTAATTTACAGAAGAATCCATTAAAACGTTTTACAAAATTATTGTTATGCTCTGTTTCTTCCACAAGGGGGCAGGAAGAGTCCAGCTGACACACAGGAGAAGATAACTTCAGAGGAGGAAAGAAAAAATTGTGATGAGAAAATATGCAAGGAACGTTCTCACCTTTTTTTTCCATCTCACGTCTGTGAAGAACAACAATTTACGGTGTAAGATGATGAAATTAAAAGATTAAAAGTCTAATGGCTGTTCAGTCAAAGAGAAAAATCACAGAGTGAAAGAATCACTGGGGAAAGTCCTGTCACATGACTGTCATGTTTTGTATATTTATATGTTACTTAAAGAATAGACGCAGGAATACACTCAGACGGAGATGCAGACGCAGACGGAGAAGCAGACGCAGACGGAGAAGCAGACGCAGACATAGATGGAGATGCAGACATAGACGTAGACAGAGAAGCAGATGCAGATGTTAAGGATTAGCATAGATGCAGATGCAGACAGAGATGCAGAATCAGACACTGATTCAGACAGAGGTGTAGACGCAGACAGAGATGCAGACGCAGACAGAGATGCAGACGCAGACATACTGTAGACGCTAAAAGAAGTAAAATTAGGTATGAGCGAGTGTATGAAAAGCACAAAAAAGTCAGTGGTTCCTGTTAGTCCTTTGCTGTCACAGCATCACCTCCTTTGCTGATTCATACATACTGGGTGAGCAGACAGGTTAATATCGTGAAGGCCATGCTCCTGGGCATATGAGGAGATATATAGATAGAAAGAGAGAGAAAGAGAGAGAGAGAGAGGACAGATCTCCTCCTGCTTCATGTCAAATTACTGTTTATTACTCCTGGCACGTGGCATCTTTTATTGAGTGCTAAGGGGAACCGACTCCAAACTGCATTCCTCTATATATCTGGGAGAGAGCTTGAGTGCATGCTTATTTTATGTGTTTATCCAATAGTGAGTCCACTTTATTAGGAACACTTTATACTTCATGCAATTATTTAGGTAATGTTCACGTCAAACATTTGACCAAAAGGAAAAACAGAATCTCTGTGATCTGAGTGTCATTGAGACACAGTGTCAGTGTCATGGGCGTCGGTGCCAGGTGGCCTGGTCTGAGCGTCTCCTGGGAAACACTCTCGACACTTTAGATTGTTCAGAAACCCTCCAATGATGCTGAGAGCAGAGCAGACAGGAAGCCTACGGTACCTTACATCATCACTCTTTACACGCGGGCTGAACTGAAAAGCACGTCAGTGGGTCTGGATCACATCAGGTTCCGCTCACCCTAATGAGGAACAGGAAGCCGAGGCGCAGACGCTTCACAGCTGGAGAGCAGAAAAGAGTGAGCAGGTCATGTTTCTCAGGGTTTTTTTTTTTTTAGCGTGTACGTGTTGAAGGCACCTGATGAGAACGTTTTGCTCTCTGGATATATTTCTGGCAGTGTCTCGGATGACATGATGAACGATGACATGCTGGAGGGAGCCAGGGTTTAATTAAAAAAAAAAAAAAAAAAAAAACTGGCATGAAGGACAAACCCTGTCCTCTAAATATCCTTTTGTAGGAGTAATAATAAAGCAATTTAAAAGCAGCGAAGGGAAAAAAAAAAACGCTCGAGTTTGTTCCACTTTTATCAACGGCTTCCTTCTGATGTGATTTCTGACCTCCTTTAAGTGAATGTTTTTGTACTGTATACTGAGCAAACCCTGGGTTGTATTTTGTAATTTCGCAACAACGTCAACAAAAAACCTGGAGTTTTATTAACCTGGAGTTTTATTAACCAGGAGTTTTATTAACCTGGAGTTTTATTAACGGAGCTCGAAGAGACACGAACACAAGGTCAGTGCGAGTGTTAGCACGCAGCACTTCAGTTTGAAGGCACAACAAAACCTGTGACCTTAAAGTCTGCAAAAGTTTCAAAACTGGGCAGCGAGACAGAATTGCGCAAGTGTTGCGTCTTTTTAAAAAGGTCCGAAATTTATACCTGCAAGAGAGTTGAGTGTGCTGGAAGATTTAATTTATGAGCTCATACATCAAGCTATATTTTATTTTTACAAATGGCACTTTTACATTTTCACCCCCAACATATGCATTTTTATTTATTTCTCGTCCAGTTCCAGAAACATCCATCCTTTCAAACTTGAGGAAGCCACTCAATCAAAGACAGTGGCATCCATCCCCGACCCTCCCTCCATCCCTCCGTCCCTCCGTCCCCCTATCGTCCCTCCCTTTATCATCCCTCTCTCCCTCTCAGGAGTGTTTACGGCTTTGATTTCACCCCGAGATTTATTCTCTCTATTCCAATAAGAAGTGCACCCTCCCTCTTTTTATTCACTCAAATCCATTTAATAACATCTGCCGCTGTTGCAAATCAAAGAATCCATGTACATGAAAAAAAAAAAAAGAGAAAAGATTAATATGGTACATCCAGGATCAGGCGGCGTGTTGGAGCAGCGGCCGTGTTCGTCCCGGCGATGGGAGGAGTGAATGAGGTGGAATGCGAAAATTCATTGCAATGGACTCTGGGATGAGTAACGACAGCATAAGCAGCAAGTCCTGCAGCTCCTCTGGTATAGAAGGTCACTCAACCTCTATAGCATAAACATTGATTTTCCATCTCCTTCTTCCTCCTAAATCAGCCTCCTGGTTAAATAAGAGAACGTTATCACGAGGTCGGGGCAGATATTTACGGCGTACGCACGCTCTCACACAGCTCACTTCATGCCTTTTATTTTCCGCATTTCTCTCCATTGCCTCATTTTTCGCCTCACCAAGCCAGTCTTCATCATAGTGCTGGGGTTATTTGTGCAGAAATAAAAAATGAGACATGGCCAGAAAATGGAATTTGATCTTCTCCTCCTTTTGATCAAAAAAAAAAAAAAAAATGGAACCAGTTTTTTTTCTATACTATACACACACCCAGTAAACATGATCATACATTAAACAATAAAACACATGGTCTCTGGCTCTCTCTGGTGCTCCTGATTCGTTAAAATCCAAGTCACAAAAATTCACATATTTTAACATTTAAAAGTTCTACTACCTGCTTCTCAACCAGGCCGTCAGGTAGCTACAGTATGTAGCTAACATACATGATTTTTGCGTGTTTGTAAGCTTTGCTGTAGACAAACACAACCCATAATCACTGTAGCGCTGCATGGGTGATAATCAGATATCTCACAAACATTCAATCAGACTGAGATCTGAGGAATTTAGAGGCGGAGGAAACACCTTGAACTCTTTGTCACGTTCCTGAACAGTGTGTGCGTTCGGTCAGGGTGCATTATCCTGCTGAAAATGGACACCGCCATGAGGAACACCGTCTCTATGAAGGGGTGTAACTCGGTCTGTAACAGGGTTTAGGCAGGTGGGATGTGTCACAGTGACATCCACATGAAAGGATTCCAAGCAGAACATCATTCAGAGCATCACACTGCCTCCACAGGCTCACCTTCTTCTCACAGTGCCACCTAGGGCCATCTCTTCCCTGGGTAAGCAAACCACACACACACACACACGGCCATCCACATGATGTAAAGAAAATGTGATGATCAGACTTGGCCACCATCTTTTTCCATTGCTCCGTGGTCCAGTTCTAATGCTCACGAGCCCACTGAAGGAGCTTTTGGTGGAGGATACGGGCCAGCATGGGCAGCCTCACAACTCTTGTAGCTACGCAACTCTCTTCAAACTGTGATGTGCTGTATGTTCTGACTTCTTTCTATCAGAACCAGCATTCACTTTTTCAACAGTTTGAGCTACAATAGGGATCAGACTACACGGGTCAGTCTTCACTCCACATGAGCATCAGTGACTGCTGGATACACATCACCCTGTCGCCGGTTTACAGGCTTTCTTTCCTTGGACCACATTTGGTTTATCCAGGAACATCACACAAGAGCTGGAGTTTTTGGAGACGCTCTAGCTCAGCTTTTTGAGGCAACACAGTCTGGCCTTTCAGGTCCCTCAGGTCCTTACGCTTGCCCATTTTTCCTGCTCTGAACACATTGACTTTGAGAACTGACTGTTCTCTTGCTGACTGATATATTGCAGCCCCTGACAGTTCACTGTTACAGAATAAAATACAACACAACACAGTAGACGAGCTGTACTCACAGACTGTAGCTCCGTCAGAGAGAAGTGGAACTTTCCCAAAAAGAGTTAAACTGTTTGTCTAATTGTGCGGACTGAACGACATCTAGAGAATAGTATTTTTGTCTGCTTGAACTTTTTCTTTTTTCTTCTTTTTCTTTTTGAGAAATACAGGTTTACAGAAATGAAATCTTGGTGACACTGAGAAGTCAAGACTGTCTTTTTGAAGTCTTACTTTCTCACTAAACTTTTTACTTTTTGATGTGTTGGATAGTTTCGTCTGTTAGCCACAGGACCGAGCTAATCCCATTAGTAATGATCATCGTTCGCACGCGCGCGCGTGTGTGTGTGTTCGGATCTTACAGCGTCATCACAACAAAAGATCTCAAATCGAGTTCTTAAATATGAAGCATTTACAGACGCAGGATGAAGCTGCGCTTGCACAAAAATCTGATTTATCAACAAATCACACAGAGGAGAAGATCAGCGTTCTAATCGCATAAACGCCACAAATCCAATTATGTGGAATTGTCAAAAAGAGGCTAGAGATAAAAAAAAGTCTCTGTACTTTCTGTTTACACTGACAGCAGTCTCGGTATGAGGAGTGGGGAGCACACACACACACACACACACATGACTATGCTGCACTTTGGACGATCACACTGCTGCTGATACACATCCTTTTATCTTTTTACTTTCTCTGTTTCAAATCATGCTGCAGCTCGCACATTCCACACTATATTTTTTTATACTTCTATATTTTTATACTTTCAAACTTCTCAAACTCTTAGACGATCCCGGCCGAGATGGCTCTGAGCTCACTGCAGTTGTTCCCGTGAACATTCAGCGAGCGGAACGCCTGAACATTAATAATTGACAGATAACGTCTCGCCAACTTGCGGAATACACACACATCCATTCACCAACACCACTTGCACGTTACAGGAGCTGGGAGTTACTGCCACATCACCGTACAGTTCTGATCTCGCTCCAAGACATTTTTAAGACATGTTTGGAAAATTAATGAAGTTCCTGGGAGGCTGGACAATCTTTACCATTACCATCACTACTACCATCTAGTGGACAGGTGAACGATAAACCCACCCATCCACTAGGTGGCAGTAGTAAGTAATGGTAAGGATTGGCACGTTCAAAAAGAGCGGAGAATAAGCAGCTGAAGGCGGGAAGCAGAGAGTGCGCGCGCGCGTGTGTGTGTATGTCAATAGCTTCTGTTGTAAAGGTGTAACATACTGTACCTTTCTGTTGTTGTCAATAAAGGCATAAGTTACAGAAGGGTCGGCTCTGTGTTTTTCAAAAGTAAAGTGCAGGTTTATTTGTTTTATTTTTACTTTATATTTTGTATTAATTATTTTTATATCAATATTTTTGGGTTGTGGAACGAATCGTCGAAGTTTTCATTATTTCTTATGGGAGAAATTCACTTTGATATACGAGCGTTTTGATATACAAGCACAAATTATGCTCACAATCCAAGGTTTAACTGTAATTTAATTGTCATTTTAGCTAAATATAGCATTTATATATTAATCCTGTAAATGTTTTAAACATTTAATAACTAGCTGCTTTAAACGAATGGAATTCTTATTATTTTTCTTATTTTAATGTAAATAAATCAGTGATTTAATTTATCATGATATTAATATCTTTATATTTTCTCATGATATTTTCCTGCCCTGATTCCCAACAGCATATTCGGCAAGACACAAAACACCAACTAATTTTCTATTATTCTGCCACAATGCTTATTTTGAGTACATGATAAAAATTCTGTTGATTGGTATACACTATGTAGGACTATTTATACACCAATGATTCATAAAGTTCAATTATATATTAAATCTGAAAACCATAATGAGATAGAGAGATAGATAGATAGATAGATAGATAGATAGATAGATAGATAGATAGAGTAGTTTATTAATCCCAGATGTAAATTAGATACAGTCACAGCAGCCAGTTCATTATTAATATTAATTAAAACTATATTAGATTTTGCATTATTTAATCCTGTGCCTCATTTACAAATACAACATCGACATTTTAAAAACATGCACAAAAGACCTATTAATATTTCTCCCTCCACAGGTCACTGTCTTGCCTAACACTAGCCAAAGGCAGCGGCGTGGCCTCATAAAAATGAATATTAGAGTGGCCGTGAAGGAGGATTGTCTCTTCTCGGGTTCAGTGGCTCATTTGATAGAGGCTTTCCCAAGCAAATAAATAAAAGATGTCTTGCTGTATCAGGCGCTTTTTCGACAAATTAAATGCAATACAGTGGAACGGAGCGTTCCGAGCCGAGCGTCTGCTCCTGCTGTGTTCGAGCGGCGGCTAACGGATGGCACGGGCCCTTCTGCCAGCACTTTCACAGATTTACCAAAAGGAATATGTGCTAATGTTCCCGAAATCGTACGAGACCCAGTGGGATCCACTACAGTGTTCCATTAATTGATCCTGATTAGCTTTTATTTTTGGTGAGCTCTGCACTGTTGCTTTGAGGAACTCGTTTATGTGTTGTTTTCTTATCGATGGCTGCATTTGCCTGCTGAAGGAACTGAATCTCCATCTCAGGAAGAGGCGTGTGATATCAGTATCAGAGATCATAACACAAAACATGGGAATTTATTCTAACTCTAAGATATTAGATTTAGATTTGGTTTAAGATATTCAGCAGGTCAGATTCAGACCTTTGGAGCCCCGCTTGTGATTTGTACGAAAGAAAAGCAGCGTGCAGTGATTCATGTTTTTTTGTGGTCTGAGGGTGAACCTGGTGCTGGATATCTGCAAACAAAATGTGGTCTGATACTCTAAGGAAGGTGAAAGTTTCTTAAAGAGAATCATCACTGGTGAGGATTCATCACTACGAGCCGCCGAAAAAATGTTCAAAAGTCGAAACATCTGCTGGAAAATTCATTTTTCTGAGATTCTCAAGGACCAGAAGTATTGGAACATTATCAGGAAAAAGGTTCAACAATCAACAGCGCTCGTTACAGTGAGACGTGTTCAAGCGTCCTCACTATAGTCCTGATCTCACTTCATCACACTTTCACCTGTTTGGCCCCTGAAAGCAGAACTACAAGGTCGAAGATTCACTTTTGATGAAGAAATGAAGACAGCGGTGCATTTGTGTCTCACAGCTCAGAATAAAACATTTTTAATGAGGGAATACGGAAGCTTGACGACAGACGGACAAAGTGTATCGAAAAGCAAGAAGAGCATGCAGAAAAATGATGTATTTGTCTTTTCTAAAAGTTCATTTAAATAAATTCTTCAGCCAGAGTGCGGATAATTTTTGACTGATTTGCATACATCGTAATGTAATCTCAGCAGCTAAAAAAAAAAAAAACTAATCATCCAAAACTCGACCACTTTTATTTTTAAAATATCCAGTGTTTAATGGATGTGACATTAAAGTACGGAATTTCTAAAAACTCTGTGATCTTTAAAGTCAGAAGCAGAAAGTGTTAGACTTGTACAATTAAAAAGAGCTAAATTAACACAAAAAGTGTAAATTTTTAAATGTTTGTCATTTTTGGAATTCAAGATTTCAGATAAACCCGTGTTATGGATGTGACGTGTCTGAGTTAGTGATGGGAAGTTTGAATCATTTTAGTGACTCGGTTCTTTGAGTCATTTAGTTCATTTTGTTTTTTTGATCAGCAATAAAATTAAATGTTGCATTTTCAATAAAAAGACCCCCAATACGTCTATATACACAAATTTTGGCTATAGTTCCAGTAATGAAAATATTATAATGCGGCTAAGGACATATTATAATAAACAGAATGAGTAGCTCACCACTTATATCTTCTAGTCTGAGTCGTTCGTTCTTTTAAATCTATTGCACCGCATAGCGGAGTAGAAGAGTCATTGAGAGAGAATCGCTCGATTCTGTTTCTTGTACATAACCTACAGGGTTTTGCAATGATTTGCGCATGCGCGCCCAATAGAAAATGAACGAATCACTCTGAGACTATTCGTTCTTCTGAGTCACGTTAAAAATTTGTTCAAAAAGAACGAATCATTCATGGGTTAGCATTTCTACTTTCCTGTTTACAAGTAAAAGTTTAGTAAATGGTGGCATGGTGGTGTAGTGGTAGTGGTTAGTCCTGATCTTCAGGGTCGAGGGTTCGATTCCTTTTTGGTTTCCTCTGCGTTAGTCTTTTTTTTTTTACTTATACATGAATTGTGTTAACTCTCCGATGCTCCTGTCATCCCATTAGATCCGATATTAACCAGTTTATGTTCTTTGAAGTAACAGACATACATGACACCAGGTGTTTGGCCAAAAAAAAAAAATGGCAATAAAGTTCTGGCAATAAACAGAACTTTCTAACACCAATTAGCCCGTAGTGTGAGTGTGTGTGTGTTCTTGTGCCCTGTGATGGACTAGCACCCTGTCGACGCCTTGCGCCCCGTGGCCAACAACATTAAATCCCCTACATACGATCGAGTTCTGTTCCGAGAGTGTGTTTGTAAGTTGAATTCGTTCATAAGTCCTACAAGTATTGTCTAAGAACTAGAACACTAACACAATCAGCTACACACAGCACATTACTGTACAGTGTTCTTTAGAATTGTGCCGATGGTTGAACGATTCATGTTAAAAGAACGAGCGATGTCTGCCAGCATTTCACTTTTGTCGTGCGGAGGATGCGATGTACGCCGCACGTGTGATCTACTGTAACTTCCACGATTGAACATGCACAAACGCAGGATGTTAAGTTCATAACTCAAACTGTAGCTCGAACTGCAAGCTCTATCAGGACTGGTAGGTGAACTTTTACCAACGAGTGTTCACTTTGCAATTTAATGTTAGCTATGGCTTGAATTAAGCATCACAGCTCATGGCTCTGGCTGGAAAAATATAGCAATGCTAATCTTCCTAATGCAAATGCATACTTACTACTACAAGCATCCTTTGCACTGCCGTTGTAAACAAGCTAACTTACAAATTAAACTAAACTCAAATCCCTGAGATGATGAATACATTAATAACCCAGAAACCCAGAAACAGTGAAAACCTCGCAGGTATACGGTTCTCCTGAAGCACAGAGAGAGTGAAAACATTATTTTCTTTCTATAAGTGGTAGATGTTTTTTGTCCACACATGGGAATCGTTCACCAGAAACATTTGGTTTGTATTACTTTGTCCTTTTGCTCAGTTTAGCATCTCTCGCATCTACAGAAGAACGCCGCAGCCCGAAACACACGGCACGTTTGGGTCTCCTGCGGTCGAGTAAAATCAGAATCTAATCGCCTTCTCGGTGCAATCAAACCGCTCTAGAGTTTGATTGGAACCAAACTGGGAACAGCTCGCTCCGGCGCTCTCGGGCGGAGTGTGAGTGCTGAGTTCCCACCTGCGTAGGCAGAACAGGAAAACACAACAGGGTTCGATTCGTGGGAATAAACACTGCATATGCGAAAGCTCACTCAACACAGGTATAACACTGTCATGGACGTATGATGTGCTAAGTGTATGATGATGTGTGTATGATGGTGCTCCAGGCTGTGGGAGATACTGCGGCAGGAAACGGGAACTCGTCACAAACAGGAAGTCAAGTCTGGCGTCATCACACGTCACTCAGGTATGTGTCACTTGTATTTCCTCACCGGACATAAACAGGGTTTTGGTGGACAGCTACAGGACGGAAGGATTCCCTCTCCATGGTTAAACAATGAAATAAACACTATTACTACATGGGCGTTCAAATCAAACCAGGACTTGTGATTCAAGCAAGGTACGGTGATGAGACTGGACGTACAGACCTGATATCACTCCAAAGGCATTTCCACATGTTTGGAAACACAATTAAAGGAGTTCCTGGGAGGCCGGCGTTCCATTGAACTGAGAGAACGTTCTACCTTGATGGTGCCCAAGCACTAGTGACACACTGGGATAAGTGCATTAGTGTATCAGGGGATTATATAGAGACATAAAGAGAGTGTTTACTCTCAGGACCGTGTTCTATTATTCTGTACAATCAAAAGTCCCGGTTTGACTTGAACATATAGTAGTAGGATCCCCTATTAATATTTTATCATGTTATTCATGAAGATGATGTCGTTGTCAACTCAGGACAAAGACCAAACTGCTAGAACTGAATTCTCCTAGAAGTGTTTTGAACAGATGTGGTTGATGTTGTTCTGGTTTCTGTTCTGCAAATTAGATTTCTTGAAAGCTACCAAGATGATACAAACAGTTTCACAGTGACGGTGTGTGTCTGCATTCGCTCAGATAGTTGTAGGACTTTAGAAACAGTGCTGTAGTAACCCTCAGAGAACGCAGTTACAGGAGGGATTTGTTTATGTTCGTACTGTCTGGTGTCACCTACATAAATGAGGACGGGTTCGCTGGTTCCTCTCAAGGTTTTCTTCCTCATGAGGAGTATTTTCCTCACCACAGTCACCTCCTGCTGCTCAAACTGATTTATTAATTCTGATTTCTACATTCTTTTCTTTCTGCAACGACACAACAGATCAGTCCTGGATCTTCTCAACTGAGTTAACTTTAGGTGTTCATGAAGTGTGTGTAATTCACCCCAGAGGGTTGGTGTGCACTTCCCCGTCTTTATGATGGGCTGCTCATGGGGACAGGTGAGGAGACAGACGGAGCTCCTGATTATACACGTGGGGATAAACGTCCATCAGCCGCTTGCCGCTTGTACGGTTTATCAGAATGAACTCCAACTCGAAAGCCGTCACAGAACCCTCGGCACGTTTGCATATACAGTAGTCCGGTCCTGACGAGGACGTCCAGCGGTAAGACGAGTCTCAGCGGTGACGGAAGCATGAGCGTCCTCCCTTGAAGTGTCGGGTCTGGTGCATCTCCTCAGGAGCCATCTTTACTTTTCCGTCTTTCTCCATTTCGTCCAATCGTCCCTGACAGCCGTTCCCGCTCGCTCAGTGAGAGAAGGGAAAGCTGGAAGGAGACACAAGGGACCAGGATGAGACGCTACCTCGTTTCCTCTTCTTTCTCATCGCTCCCTGGGCTCCTGTAGTTGTCTGTCAAGGCTCTTTTTTTTTTTACTTCATGCGATCTATCCACTCCTTTTCTCCGCGCTCCTCTGAGCAATGCATTTCCTGATTTGCCAACTGTTATCTAAGTGTCCCAGTTTCCGGGAGATCCGGCCCTTCAAGCCATAACACACACTAATTCGCCATAGAGTCATGCCAAAAAAACTCTGGCGATGGGAAAAATCCAGAGGAAGTAGATTGTGCCCTTGACTGTCTCTTCACTGTTTTTTTTTTTTTTGGCTCTTAAAATGAAGAAGTCTTTCTCGGGAACATATGGATATGGAAATGTAAATATTTGCATAAACATAAGCATCATTTCCAGGTCCAAAAGTGAAAAAAAAAAAAAAAATGGTGCTTGGACTTTATACTTGTTGTATTTTCTGTTCACTGACATGCCTGAAGGTTAGATTGTGCATGCATGCAGGCGAGTGTGTGTGTGTGTGTGTGTGTGTGCGCGCGTGTGTGGGAGAGAGACTGCACCAGGATGACTGATGGGAGTCCTGTTTCCAGCTACACCTCCCTTTGCTATCTGTTATCTGTGTGCTCAGCCATGAGGACTAGTGTGTGTGTGTGTGTGTGTGTGTGTGTGAGCGAGAGATTTAAAGCAACTCAGTTCTGCACATAAATTTTCTAAAAGCCTAACAGGTCTGCCTTTGCTGTGGAGTCACAAAAGCAGCTGAGATACACTGCACTAACACACTCGACTCGACTGTGATTTACCCAACTCCAGGACCTGGGGCATTAAAACAACTACATGTGGTAGACACACACACACACACACACACCTAAACAGACCTAAATGCCTGTAATAGTGACAGTGTGTGTGTGTGTGTGTGTGTGTGTGTGTGTGTGTGTGTGTGTGTGTGTGTGTGTGTGTGTGATCACAATGACATTAGTAAGCCGGGAATGTGCCACTGAGTGATGCTGTTGATAAATCCTGTCCCGAGTGACTGGTTTAACGCCTCATTAGTTGTTTGTGTCAGAGCACAAGAGCTTTAAGTTTTAAGTGCCATACTGAGATTATTTTCCTGCTCATGAGTTAAAAATAATCATAATAAAGAATTTAATTGTACAGAACCAATAGCAAGCAGCATGGTGGCTTAGTGTTTAGCACTGTTGCCTTTGCACCACTAGGGTCGGGGTTCGATTCCCTCCCTGGGTCTGTGTGCGTGGAGTTTGCATGTTCTCCCTGTGCTTGGTGGGTTTCCTCCGGGTACTCCGGTTTCCTCCCACAGTCCAAAGGCATGTAGGTTAGGCTGATTGGAGTTCCCAAATTGCCCGTAGTGTGTGAATGAGTGTGTGTGTGCCCTGCGATGGATTGGCACCTTGTCCAGGGTGGACCCTGCCTCGTGCTCTAGGCCTCCTGGGATAGGCTCAGGTCCCCACGACCCTGAATACAGGATAAAGTGGTATAGAAGATGAGTGAGTGAGTGAGAAAACCTACGACCTAAATTTCTAAAACCTAACTGAATTGTAAGCTTAAATTCTAAAATTTGTCTACAAACCATATAAAGCTACAAAAAACAACCTTGTGGCGTATACTGTAGTATCACTGCATGCGAAAATGCAAAAATGTTCAAAGAAGCCAGGATCACCGATATCACCCTGACAAGGAACTAGTAGCCAAAATACTGTCTAGTATCACATGATCGTCCTAAAAGTTCCTCACAAAATCATACAGTTCCTCTTTATATCACACTAAACATGCCACCCCGAGTTTCATCCCACGGTGTGACACGGTCCGATATGAATACATGATCGATGTGACTCAGAGTCTGCGGCACTGAGGCTTCCTGCAGGTGGTCAGATGAAAAACACAGCATAGGGAGAGATGGTGAGGACGACATTTCTGGGGTCTCTGGGGAAGGGGGGTTTTGCCTCTGTAACCGGGGACCAGCAGGAGGGCACTCTGAACCCCAGCTGGTGCGGGTCGGAGTGTCATTGTGCTTCATGGCTGCCTCTTCACGAAGCTAACAGGATTAGCGTATGGAGCACACCCGCTCCACGCAGGGCTTTGGGCTGTCCCTCCAGTGTCTCGTCTGACCTGAGGCTTTGAGGAACTTGGAATTCTGTGAGAGCTCTGGGAACAAAGACCACACCTTCTACACATTCTTTATCAAGTTCTTCCACTTTGATTCCAATAGATGAAAAGTTATCGTAAAGCCTGAGAACTTTTGTTTCTTAGGAAATGATTGTCCTGTTAAAATCACTTATTTAATTTAAGTTTAAAGGATTTCAGGATTCTTTTGGATCTGAAAGAATTTGTATGTAGGCCTCCAGGATCAACCAAGAGTGCAAAATTTTATGTATGTCAACTTGGGAAAGAAATCTTGACGGATACACAGCCTTGTTTTTAACTTACTCTCCAGCCACCCTGTGTAAATACTCCAAATGATATCAGACCCCATGACAAAAAGTGACAAAATTCAGATCGTCTCATGGTTTGTTCCAAGTCTGCATTGTTGTTTTGTTTGCTTGACAGATTGTGACTATGATGGAAGGGTCATAAAAGAAAAGGTTTTGCTCTATGTGTTTGAACCATTTTTGTAACAAGGAAAGTGAAGAGATTTTGATAGGATGCTGTACAAGCTGAAGAAAATGACACAAGTGTACGCACAAGACAAAACAAGCTGATATAGACAAGTCACAGACTGTAATATTTTATTGGCCCACCTTTTGCTTTGATTACAGCCATGCCATAATTTCAGTAAGCTTATGCAATGTCACAACAATTATGTAAGTCCAGGGTCACATTCATTTCTAATGATAAGAAGAGTCGGAGCACTGCGTAAAGTCTTTTAAAGAACATCCCAAAGATTCTCAATGCGGTTAAGGTCTGGACTCTATAGTGGCCAATCCATGTGTGAAAATGCTTCCTGAATCACTCTTTCACAATTTGAGCCCAATGAATCCTGGCATCATCATCTTGCAATATGCCCGTGCCATCAGGGAAGAGAAAAATCCATTGATGGAAAAACCTGGTTATTCAGTACATTCAGGTTGTCAGCTGACCTCATTTTTTGGGCACATAACCAAGACCTGAACCTAGACCTGCCCAACCCCAGATCATAACACTGCCTCCACAGGCTTGGACAGTGGGCACTAGACATAATAAATGCATCACTTCATCTGCCTCTCTTCTTACCCTGATCTGCCCATCACTCTGGAAACAGGGTAAATCTGGACTCAACAGACCACATGATCTTTTTCCATTGCTCCGCCATCCATTAAAATTCAAATCAAAGTCGTTTTTTTTCTGATGAGCCTCGCTGAAAAGTGGTTTTCTTAAGGCTACACAGCTGTTTAGTCCCAATCCTTTGAGTTCTCTTCGCATTGTGCGTGGGGAAGTGCTTTTACATTCACTACTAAACATAGCCATGACAATGTGATCTTATTAAGCGTTTAAGTGATCCGCGATCACGCTAATTCAGGATGTTTATCCGACCACATTTCAACCTCGAAGATGATGGTCCAGCACTATCCTTCCAGGTTTTCATAATGCGTTTTACACTTCAGCCATCTCCTTAGTTGTTTTCTTTGCTTGATGCAGTTAATTTGAATAATTTGACCATTGTGAAACAGAATAACATCTTTGCAACAACCACAGAATATGTCTTCTGACATGATTGTTCAAGAAATGAGAAGCTCCTCACTGCATCAGTGATGAAATAACTTGTTGCAGCTCAACCATATTTATCACTGGAGTAATTATCCAATGGTGGCATGGTGGCTTAGTGCTTAGCACTATCGCCTTCCACTTCCAGGGTCTGGGTTCAATTCCTCTGTCAGGATCTGTGTGCATGTAGTGCACATGTTCTCCCCATGCTTGGTGGGTTTCCTTTGGTTGACTGGAGATCCTACCACAATTGTAAAAAGAAATGGGAATAAATGCAATGGTAATCACCATTGGCCTCCACGGTTCCACGTTGGACTACAGGAGTTCCTAGATGGATGGAATTATCCAATGGAAGGCGCTTAACTATTCGCTTAGTTAAATCCAGGTGACCTATTTTTTTTTTGGCCTGTTGTTGTATTTACTTGGAAATACAAGTGATTATTGTTCATAAACTAAATAAGCGTTCATTGGAAAGTGAACTAAGGTTTCATAAGAGACTAGTGCACTTTTGGAGAGTTTTCCTACTCTCAGCTCACTTTCTAGTCTACTTAAAGTGGCCTAAGTTTTTTTTTTTTTTTTTTTTTTTTACAAAAAAAGGGTCCATATGTGGGGGAAAAAAAAAACCTTTGGAGTTCTTATCTATTGGTGTAGGTGCACTGGTGCTCCACCTGGAGGCACAGCGCTCATACCTGACATTGAATGGTACAGCAGAACACCGCTCTCATTACAGCAACAATGAAATAATTATGAATGCCGCGGCGAGACTTCATCAGAGGAATATCTATTGTATTATTTATTCAGTCCCCTGGTTCAGGGAGAACACATATAAACTTCTAGCCACTCTCTTTCCCTTGCACAAACACCCTCACACACAAACACACACACACACATGCTCGTCTGCCTTTTAAAGCGGCGCCTCGTTTTTGCTAGTTTTCTCTCTGCTTCTCTAGGCCTCAGCATGCCTCGCCTGAACATTCATTTAGAAATGCAGGAATGGCTACTCCTGCCCCTCTCAAAGGACCTTTGGAGTTTGCACTCGCACTGTTTGGATAAGAGGATTTCTCCAGCGTTTACTGTTTTGATGGATTCCTTATCACGTGGTTTGAGCATGGAGATTTATTAGGTCCTGTCCATGAGCTCAAGGTCAAGATGCTGAGCTTTAAACATGCTGCTTTCCGATCAAAACCCGGCTGGACAACAGGTGAGTCATTTTCAGGTTATCAATAAATTCAGTAATAAATTCAGTAACGGTAACCTATAGAGAAAGGAAAGTTAACATCTTTAGGAGTGATGATTTTACACGGTATGTTTGTTCAGGAGTGTTTGGTGAAGCAATGTCCACCTCGAACACTGAGGCTGAATGAGCGGTTGACAGAAAGCGTTTAACGGAGTAACATTAATAATGCAGGGCTTGCCTGGCAACGCCTCGGCCGATGCTTGGCAACGGGCGCAGCTCTGCGATACCTAGGGTCAGAGGGACGTGCAAGCTGACGGTGAGGGTTCAGGTGCCTAGCTCCTCTTTTACTTTTCTTTCTCACCCCCTTCATCTGATCCTGGCTTGGCACAGAAGTTCATCATGGAGCAGATGCACCTCCTGCTCAATCAGCTAAACACAAGAGGCCTTTGTTACCTTACACTATAACACAACACACACACACGCGGCTTTACACTCGCAGATCCATTTCCGAGATTCTACATCACGCTGTGTGTTGTAACTGTGCACTTAAAAAGAAAGAAAAAGAAAGAAAGATTCTGGGTTTGTGTAGCTTTTAGCTATTTTTATGATGTCTAATTGACTAAAATAAATTAAGTTTGTAATGTACTTATAATCTATTTAATTAGTTTAAACTAATTATAAGTATCAATATTTTCGGTGTTCTGTAACATGTTTTTGTTGAACGTAGACATTTTACTTAAGTGGATTTTTTTCCCCCCTTAAATTTAAATATGTTGATGTTTGAATTATTTGTTTCCGTGAAAATGTCACAAAATTGACAACACAATTTTCTTTCTGTCCATTTTTAAATAAGAAACTAAAAGAACCCACAATGTTATAAACTCAGTTAAATTAGGATTAATTTCAGATGAAACATTGTTACAAACAATGTCCATCCACATTTACTTTTATACATTTAGTTTATCATTTTTGTATATACTATATTATAAATACTTTAAAAAAATGTTTATATAACTGCTTCAGACATTTTGGATATTTTTCAAAGTCCAAGTTTATTTATTTACAATTTTAAATCTTAAAATCATTACGGAAAAATAAAACACATCACATTGATTTTTACAAAATGACAATTTTAATGAGAGCAATAGTGTTGATTATTCCTGCTTCAGAAATAATAACAGAATTGAAAGAATTTGTGTAATGCAGTCATCTATATTTGCTTTATAATTGCTTCTGTGGTTCATTTAGCAAAGACATAATGTACAAAAAAAACTTTTATCATTATCTTTCTAAGGTCATCAATGCTACATTCGTCTCCATACCTTTTAACTGATCCGTTTTTCCTTGAACAATGATCACTAGATACACTATACTGAGAGACAAACTAGCAGAACATCTTTAGCTGAGTGTTCTGTTCAAACCCAGGATATCCATGTTCTCCTTTCTGTCTCAGTCTGGAGTAACATTCCCACAAAAGATTCGGTCTGTTCTGCGAAGGTGTGCACTTAAAAGATTAATAACATGTCACATTCACTGATTTGTTCATGTGAATTATTAACCACTGCTGCATTATCAATTATTTAAATATTAGATTTTTGTTCTTTTTTTTTTTCCCTCTTACGCACATTCACTGGAAAATACCTCATTTTTTTCCTAATCCCTCATCTTATGGGGTTTATTTCGACTTCTTTCGTTCAGTTGATCATTAATTCTGCATGGGATGCCAGGGACAACTAATGCCTTCTGACTTGACTCAGAATGTCAGAACGTTAGAATTATGTCATTTTCAACCTCTGAGTGTCAGGTCTACACACATGCCTCCATGCTCATCTTATGTTAGCAATGGACTAGCCAGGTTACTGTGATGAGAGATGTATATTTCCCTACTAACTAAAGTCAACTTTACGCACAGGGTATAGAACTGCTGATGGATACAGTATTAATCAAATACTAGTATATATCGTAAAACTATTTTTTTATGTTTGATTTGATGTCATTTGTAGAAACTCAGCTGTGAGGAGACTGTCCAGAGGACGTTCGTGTTGTAATTGGAAATTTAGAGAATTTCTAGGCTTAATTGATTGCAGCGAAATGCTTTGTAGGATTGTTTGGGTCTTCGTTCAGTGACTTAAACAAACCTCACACTTGTGTTATGAATTACAATAAATACAGTATAATCTAAATTAAATCTATATTTGGAAAATATAATTAGATAGAAATCTAATTAGTTTTAAGCAAGTTAAATATTTTATTGTACAGAGTGATATTTTGGGTTCTCGCACTAAAGGAAGGCTTATTCACATATTCTCCAAGAGTTCTTAGTTTCAGATCACTGTTATTTTCTTTTAAATTAAATTGAATTGAAGTCTGATCCATACTAGTGGTACAGTAGTGCATGTATAATTTATGAAATGCCAATGTACTGTATACTTGAAATCATTTTCACAGTGAAAGTTTATAATATAATGTTCTTTATTCAAAAATTCAGCTTATAGTAATATTGGGAGACGTTTTTCTCTTTGCCAAGAAATTTTATATAGGGAATCAGCATGTATATTTGTGGAAGTTTCTTAACTTTTAAAAAAGGGTTCTGTGTACTTTGAAGATTTAAAGGTTTTCACAAAAAGAGATGGATCAGAGGATCTATGTAACAGGAAGATTTCTTACAGTCTAACTAACTAACTAACTAACTAACTAACTAACTAACTAACTAACTAACTAACTAACTAGTGGCTAATTATATAAATATAAATTATTGAATTGACAAACACTTAAAATGCATCAAACCTTTACAGGTTATTTCAAAATTGACTAAAGGATATAAGCCAAATTTACTCATCTAAATTTTATATATTATATCTATAAAATACTATACATTACTATATAACACTGTACTATTACACTACACAATACTATACTGTGTATTGCCTCATCAATAATAACTATACTAAACTTTTATATACCATGCTAAATAATTCTATACCATAATATTCTATAATGTCATTTATTACTCTATACTACACACTACTAAAAAAATTGCTATGCTAAACTATTCTATTCTAAACTATTCTCCTCTATACTATACTATATTATACCAAACATTACTAAACTCTTACTCATTCTCTATGCCACTTATCCTGTTCAGGGTCAGAGGGGGCCTGAAGCCTGTTTCAGGAGACTTGGGTGTAACCCAAGGTAGACTTTGGACAAGGTGCCAATCCACCATGCCACCCCCAAACATCACTATACTATACTATACTATACTATACTATACTATACTATACTGTACTGTACTGTACTATACTATACTATACTATACTA
>JAQMYI010000011.1:513555-527662 GCA_030014275.1 Clariallabes melas
AGTCATAGTGAATGGCGTGTTTTTCTTAATGAGTATGGCCACACCTCTAGCTTTTGAATGGAAATTGGAGTGATATACTGTTTCTGTTCCGCCCAACTCCCTCTGAGCACATTGCACGTAAAATGAGTCTCCTGAAGAAATGCGATGTCCGCATCAAGTTGCTTTAAATGTGCAAATATCTTTTTACATTTCACTGGATGGTTAAGTGACTTAACGTTCAAGCTTTCAGTCCACGAAATTGATTGAACAGCCATCCTCCTTTGGAAGTTTGGATATCTGTCATCTTAAGGGGAAGAGTTTATATATATGAAATCCATAAGAGCAACATGACAGCAAGTGAAAATTAACATGGACATCTGACAGAATAAGTCTGGTAGGAAAACAAAACCGATAAACTCCCCTCCCCCCTTACAAGAATTAACTACAAGAACACGGTGAACATGATACCCTTCGAAAAGTAATCCACACATTAAGTGTTTGTGTTGGGAGTTCTACAGAGCCAACAGCTCACGCTCCCGCCAAACCCACCATACTAAGGTAACTCAAATAGCGCATTATGATATGTCGTAAAATCTGCGGAATAACAGTTATAACAATAACAATAATAATGGTAATTATGGGAAAAAAATAAGTAAAAGTAAGCCTAATGACACCGGCAAAGGCAATAATATTATACGCTTCTCTTGAAATGCAAATGAGCAACACAAGCTCACAATTGAGGAAAAGCAATATTATTTATTAAAAGATATAGTAAATTTTTTTTAATAAAATAAAAAAAGATAAGGAAACCTTAACGGTGCATTAGTAATAGAATCAGTGATGTTTACATCAGCAGCATTAAGTAAATATTGTCATGTCAGAATTATCCATGTAAAGAATAATTCTCCTGCTCATGGCTGAATATTACCTTGTACGTCCTCTGGGGGGAGCTAAAAACAATGCAAAC
Source organism: Clariallabes melas (assembly GCA_030014275.1). Taxonomy (NCBI): domain Eukaryota; kingdom Metazoa; phylum Chordata; class Actinopteri; order Siluriformes; family Clariidae; genus Clariallabes; species Clariallabes melas. The sequence continues at coordinate 514,502 of JAQMYI010000011.1, forward strand.
AAAAAGGTCACTGCTCCACTGGAGCGTGGTCTAGGCTGGAAAACGGTATAGATGGATAGAAGTTAAGTGTCTGCATAATTTTCAAGCCTCTGTGGGGATAATGTTCTTCTTGATATATCTATCTCATCGCCTCCTCTGCATCTGTGAATATCTTTTCTCTTCCGTCATGTGATATACGTAAACGGGCTGGGTATAGGATGCCGAACCGGACGCCCTGACGATTACGCAGTAATTTCCGAACCTCCGTGAACGCAGCCCTGGCCTCGACAACGCTCGCAGTATAATCTTCTTGGAGCCCGAATTCTATGCGAGTGGTCCACAAGCACATCCTTCTCCATTTGTAGTGTTTCTTTCAGCAGCCTCGAAACAAACACAGTAGAGTTTGATCCGTCCGTCTCAGCTACCCCCACTATCCTGATATTGCACTTCTCATCCTTCTCTCCATGTCTTCACATTTCCCTCTTAGCTCAGCTACCTCTGTTTAAACCAGTTACCACAGATTTTAAAGGTGTCACCTGGTCTGACCACGTTGATAGACTGCGATACAGGAGGTGGAAGGCGGCCTATCTGTTCTATTTCGGAATGAAAAGCTGCCATATTGTTTATAATTTCCTTTTTGACGGATTGCATCTTGTTTTTGAGGGAGCTGAAATTATCGGCCACAGCACTTTTTAGTTAAGCCTTGATTACTGCCGAGATATCTTCTTTTTAATGAGCGAAGAATCTCTAAGTTCAAGGCCTCAGCATCCATTTTCTCTGGACTGCCCGGAGGAGGTGGTGAAGACGAGGCGACGTTGGGCCTAGTGTTGGATGATGTGTCATATTTAAATTAGCGTAGCATTTCCGCCATTGACCTGCATATTAATTTTTTTCCTTATTTCAGAACAAAAATCGGAGCAGATTTCAGATTTACAAAGTTTTGTAAAGTAAAGCGTTTATTTATATAAAAAAACAAGAGTTCGGCGAGAGCACGAGCCAATACATTTCCCACTTCATTGCCATGCAAGAACGCCCCTCCCCCACGCGAATTACTTGTAAATTGGCTTGGCACCTTTTGAGGTCACATGATGAGTCCGAGAAGATGTGTTTTCGCCTTTAACCAGTTACACTAACCTTACAGTGCACCACATGGAGATACCTCCAGATTTTGTTGTAGGCACCTGTCCATACCAGTTACATCAACACAAAACACATGGCTCGAGATTAGCATAAAGCTACACTCAACGATCGAGTGATCAAGGTGTCCCAAAGTGATTGGAGCAGCCCAGTAACCCGCTACCCTAGACTGACCGTCGGTCCACTTTTGTTTGGAGAAACATAACTGATGTACTGTACTTATGAACTGTTTGACTGATTAGATGCAGCTTGCTTTTATTTACCGCTGGACTTAACCCAGGGGTCTTCACCACTTTGTCACTCTTCTATTTGGGTTGACTGGAGTCTTTTCATCATCTCATGAATGACCTCATCATTCAAAGTAAAGATCTGCAGCCGAATTTAAATCCCCCGAGGGCTGTAAAATTTCTGAATTGTACAGGTTTTTCAGTGTGCTAAAACATGTTAAACACAGGACAAGCATGTGTTAAGTATGTGTTGCTTTACCTGTGGTGTGTCGAACAGCAGGTCACGTCCGTCCACGCTGATTTTATAAGTGCTCGGCATCGGCGCTCCAAAAAATACAATGTGTTCATATGGGAATGTCTCCAGAGGCCTCGCTTCTCCCCTCTTATACACCGACACACTCTCAGCACTCACACCTAACCACAGCTCGCAGGGAAAACCACCACACTTTGACTGCACACACACACACACACACACACACACACACACACACACACACACAGTTGTATTAGTGTTGGATTTTAGCACATATTAGTAGCATTAAGTGCCTAACAGTGTCCCCTTCTGGCATTTAGATGTAACTACACTATTACCCTGGAATACATCACCGTCTCCTTGTCCACTAGTTCCCCAAATATTTAATCAAATGATTTTGTATGTATACTGCTAACACGCTAGGCTGAAGACGATGATGACGCAGCTCACCTCCACATCAAACAGGGCCGATCCGTACCCACTCCACTGGGTGACGATGTCCATGTACTTGAGCATGGCCTGCTGTTGATCCAGTCCCTTCAGCCGGCTCCATTTTTCCCTGATACTCGCCCTCGTCCCCTCGGTCTCCTCCTTCACCCACATGTCCATCATCGTCTGTTCGTCCTGAACACTGCGCTGCTTCCTCAGTGACCCTCCTGCCTTCAAACCCTCCAGAAAGCTGCTGCGGCGCTTCTCCAGCGTTCCTCCTGCTCCTCCTCGTCCTCGGGTGAAGTGAAGAACGCGGTTGTGGATGTGTTGCAGAGGGTAAACGCTCTCCAGGCTCCAGCTCACTGCCGTCGCGTCTCCGTGTAGATACTGCAGACGAAGAGCAGCCAGATGCCGCAGAGTGTCCTCGTGAGCTGGGAAATGGCCGCTGATCAGCGACTCGTGGGCCTGCGGAGGAGCAAACAAGACACTTACATTCCACATCATAACCATGAGTCCTGAAGGTTAAACGGTTAAAGCAGCACCACAGGGGCTGAAGTTGTGGTTGTGGAGTCGTAAAGTGAGAAGCTGCTGATGCTGAGGACCACTGACCTGCTCGAACATGAAGACAAACTCCACTCCTTCTTTAGGTGTGCTTTCTACATCCAGGAAACAGTAGAGCTTAAAGTACAGCTTCCACTGAGACTCAGGCTCTGATGACGCCAAGCTGGAAAACACACACACACACACACACACACACACACGAGTTAAAAATTAACTTGTTTTTAAATAATCAACTGATCTAACACATTACCTCATCAGAATGTACATGATATATAATGTAGGTGTGTGTGTGTGTGTGTGTGTGTGTGTGTGTGTGTGTGTGTGTGTGTGTGTGAGATTACCGCTCAAACTTGGCTAGCACATCAGCAACGATTACTCTGCTCTCTACAGCACGATACACACTCCCACTGTGTTCAAACAGAGCGAACATGTTCCTGCTGTCCTCCATGGCCAAGCCCCGGATCAGCTTCTCCACCACCTACACACACGAGCCTGCTTTACACTGGAAACTCATTACTTATTTAAATATTCCCAACACATACTGTACATGTTCTCACCTCTCCTGCAGTAGTGTGTGAGTTAATGGAGATTTTACAGGCTCCGCCCCCATGACAGTAAACGGTGGATGTCATTTCTTGTCTGTTCCTCAGAGCGATGATCTCTTCCTGTGATGGCACACACTCGCGCGTCTTCGTCTTCTTAAGCGAGTCGGTAATGAAGATGGTGTAACTCTCCAGCTCTGTGCCGGGAAACCGTTCCCTGATCCTGAAATAAACGTAAAGTTTACAGCATTAACTGTACACGCCTGTGTCATACAGCACAGAACTACACTTCCCATCAGCCCCAGCACATCACATGACCGAGTCACACTGAACTAATCCGATACTGTGCTGTAATATGACTTCCTGTAATCATTCGGAGTCGGAGAGTAGGTCTGTGAGGAATCACCTCTTCAGGTGGAATTTCAGGTATCTCAGAATGCCTCGGCTCGGAAGGAAGGTGCAGCTCATGCAAGTGAGCAGGTGCCAGTGGGCGTGGCTTGCAGAGCTGTGTGGCTGAGGCACGTGATTGGTTTGTTTGATGAGCTGGCAGAAGACCTCGTCCCTGATTGGCCGGAGGTCGTGGCAGGTCTGAAGGATTCCCTGAATTATGGGGATGGGGTCTGCCACCACCTCCATCTCCTGCAGGGAGTTAAAGATCTTCACTGCTTCATCCTGAAGACTAGAGTAACCCTTCTCCTTATGGACTAAAGATGGAGAGAGAGAGAGAGAGAGAGAGAGAGAGAGAGAGAGAGAGAAGAAATTTATAACTCATTTTTAAAAGGTCTGAATGTCTTTAGGGCTGCATCAGTCTCTAAACGCCGGACTGGCTGCGCTCCAAATGTTAATGATATCAAATACTGGTTTAACAAATGCTACAAGTGTAAAGAAGACACTAAACTATCAATCACTATCAATCAATTTATGAGGCTGTATAGAGAGAGTGTGTGTGGGGCACTCACGGCTGTCTCCATAGGGCAGAGGCAGGAGCGGGGAGTGTAAGGGATGCTGTGTGTATCGCAGGATCGGGTTTCTCCAGTACATCTGCTCCACCGCCTCCACGTTCATGCTGTTCTCCTGAAACACACACACACACACACACACGTAATCAAATCACATATCAATAAAATGATAACGTGGTCACCTGTGGGATTAAGGCTCCATCGTACATGCTACAGAAGTAAAGAAACGTAAAGGTGATACTGAGGAAGCAGCAGCAGTGAGTGAAGTCCACACAGAAAGAACGAGATAAAAACAGATGTATAAATGAAGACACTTCTGCTTGTCCACATGGAGAGAACGAGACTCAGCCATCTGTCACGGTCAGTTCATGACTTTACTTCTACTCCAGCACTCTTGTCTTTATGGAAGTTGTCCTAATTTTATCCATAAAAATATTTCTCTGAGCAATGTCTATTGTAACTGTAATCTAATGTAATTAAAATGCGCCTTAAATCATGAAATAAATATGTGGAACAATACTTTTTGTGGAATAATAATAATTACTTAACAGTGTTATATTTATGCACTGCCTGGCCAAAAATAGCACTATTTCACAAGGGGCACATTATTTTCCCGCATCAGGCAAAGACCACAATAAAGGAGTTAAAGCTAAAATGACTGGAATTGAGTTAAGAACTGTGCAAAACATCATAATACCCTGAAGGAGAGCGCTAAACCCTCAACCTCACAGGATAAATGCGGTCAGAGAAACATCCTGAATGACCGTGATGGGGAATCACTTAAACGCCTGTGAAGCTGCATGGATAAAAGGTGCCTGTGCTCGTTCAGGTACCCAAGTGGTGGAATACATTTCCTCTCGATGTCCATACAGCCCAATCACTGGAAATCTTAAAGCGACGACTAAAGACCCATCTGTTTCTTGGACAAATAACATTTGAATTGGGAAGGTTTTTTTTTTTGAGGGGGGTGATTAACCCAAATATAGAAAAAACAGATAGGTTTAAAGATAACACAAGGGACATCTAGAGGAAGTTTATTCCAATACCTAGGTGCCAGAACAGAAAACAGTCTAGATACACGTCTTCTCCAATCCCTAAAAGATGGTGGGACGAGGCGAGCAGTGCTGGAGGATCAGAGGGAGTGTGGTGCGGTGCAGGGTGTGATTAGAGTGGGGTGGTGTGGGAGAACTTGAGAAGGGATTGGGACTAAACAGCTGTGTGTCCATAATAAAACCACTTGCTATTGAGACTCATCGGAAAAAAAGGTTTCAGTTTGTCAGAGATCATAAAGTCTGGACTTTGGAGTGATGTGGAAAAAGGTCATGTGACCTGATGAGTCCAGACTGAGCCTATTCCAGAGTGATGGGCGTGTCAGGGTAAGAAGGGAAGGACATGAAGCGATGCTCCATCATGTATAGTGTCCACTGTACAAGTCCTCTGGAGACAGTGTTATGATCTGGGGTTGATCAGGTGATCAGGTCGAGACTCAGTAACGTTATGGGGCAATAAAATGAAGTCAGCTGACCACCTGAATGTACTGAATCAGCAGGTTATCACATCTATGGAGGGTTTCTTCTTCTTCCCTGATGGCACACGACATATTCCACGACTCAGAGTGTGAGAGAGCGGCTCTGAAGGCACGAGGAATCACTTACACACATGAACTGGACACCACTGTGTGTGCTCGAATGAAATATTAGTGTGTGTAACTGTTTTTTTGGGTCAGGCAGTGTGTGTTTATGATGAAGCAGCATATAGAAACTAGAGTGCGAGATTTAATTTTACTACCCGAGTCTTTAATATCACCTTATAGATTTTCGTCGTAATATAGCTGAAAGGTCAAACATTTAACAGGACAACAGCAGGAAGCAAAATCTGGGCCGACTGAAAACCTTCACTAACCTTTAAGTTTTATTATTTTTGAATCCTTGAATCTTGTCCTTTATTAAATGTCAGAGGCGATGCGGTTCTCAAAGCCAAACTCAAACAACAACAACAAAAAAAACCTTTCCAAAAAATATTCAACTACATTTCTGAATTTCAGTCTTCAAAAGGAAAACGTTCTCTACCAACTGAAAAAGGATTAAACTCACCAGTCGCTCTAATCAGAAGATCTCCAACATGAGTGCATAAACCTTTCCAGATATAGTCCCAGCAGATCTCAGTTCATCCACAGATTTTCTTGATCTGTTCTTCAGTTCCCGGAGTCTTTTAGGCTTAGAGTCATCGTGAATAAATCAGAAACTACAGTAGATGCTTTACAGGAGCTGTCTGGATCTTTTATTTCCTTTTAAATCTTTCTTGTTTTTTTGGTCTTGTGTTCAGCCTCCTAAAAATGAGCTATTGTTCTATTTTCCCTCCTAAACAGACTCCACCCGGTTTCCACCAGGCCACACCCTAATTAGGATTAGCCAATAAAAAAAAGCAGGTTCAATCAATAAATAAAAGGAGTACTGCTGGTTAGACGAGTCACAACAGAAGATTAAATATCTTGAAAAAAATGTTTAATTATCGTTTATTGCTCATTTACAGCGGTGCAACTTTATTATTAATTATTTTCTCTCACATCATTAGGTTTTAAACTTTTATTCATGCTGAGACTCAGTTATTAATCTGCATATGAATGAAGTTATGAATTCAATCACAGGAGCTTTTACTCAAAATGTGGTATTTTTTGAAAAAAAAAAAAAAAACAAGTTAGTTCAGAAAGAATCTAATATTCATGTAAATGAGTGTCTAAAGAAACACACGAGCGTAAAGCTGTAAAGCCTGTCAAATTGATGTAGTGTATATCGTAGCTAAACGCACATTTCATGAACATTTAGTTTTAAATCTGTGACTTGAAAGAAAGCGATCCAAACACACACACACACACACACACACTATGTATCGTGGGGAGGAAAGAGAAACAAAAGTGGCTAACTCCATGAAAAGGCAAGTAGACTATGAAAACTGAATCTTCAAAGATGAACGAACAGATCAATGTATGTTTATTCTTCCTGCGGAAAATTTAAAACCGGTTTGCCTCATATGGTCCGAAACCGTGATGATAATAAAAAGCAGTAATGTAACTTCGAGATAAAACACGAATCATTAGAGCAAAAATATCCGCAGCAGGCCGCCGTGAGGGCGTGTAGAATACCTGCACTGAGAGCCTGGTGTGACCGTGTGCTCATGAAGATTCACTAACGATTGATTGAAGATTGTCACTTGTAGTCCATACAAATACAAGCAAATATACATACGGCCATCAAAAATCAAACTGTCCACATGTTTAACGTAGTTACTAAAAACTGCCAATAAATATTATTGAAAATGTCGTGGAAACTGCTTATCGAACACAAGCAGGAAATTCAGACCTCGGCTTGTAGAAGAATAAGTTTTAAGTTTGGCCTTTCTGAGCATCAGAATAAAACTCAATTTCTAAAGCTATGTTCTGCAGAAAAAACGTCATTACTTAAATAAAACAAACAAAAACGCACTTGTACATTCATTGCCCAATATTTCTGTTGAGTGTAAATGATTGTTCTGCATCATTATTTAAAGAAAACCCTTCCAGAAAGTCGTACAGGTGTTGAAATGACCGGCCGTCTAATGGACTCCAGTTTGACTCGCAGCAGCGCGGAGTCTCGGCACAGCCTGATGTCCAGAGAAAGTAAAATAAATCATTGTATGATTCTGTAAAGCTGCTTTGTGACAATTGTTAAAAGTGCTATATACATAAAATGTAATTAAATCTGATTGTCAGATTTTTTTCATTATTATATATCGTGTCTCAGACAGTGGCATTGGAACATGTGTAAGGAATTGTAAATGGTGGCAGATACAAACACAGGGACGTTTATTTCCAGTCAAACACCAACAAACAGAACTGGGCAGATAATTGCATGAACACGGTGCCTGACAACAACAAGGTGTGCTATACGAGGTGTGACTTAAATCAAATACTCATGTTAATTGAACAACAACATGATGCAGGTGTGCGTGGTCATGTGACATGATGTGTGCCGTAAGCAGGTGAGGTGAAATGGCTTGTGGGTAATGTAGTTCAGTGCTGTATCAGCACATCCTTGATTAGGCTACTTGAACTTTCTTGAACTTTTCTTTATCTTGCTTAATATGGTCTCAGTCTCCACTGTTGCTTTTTCTTTTCTTACACAAAAAGTCCAGAATTATATTTTTTCTATTGTAGTTAGTAGTTTATGCATGAATGATCAAAAGTTTGTTCCTGAAAAGGATTTGTTTGTTTCCAGTTTTGATCTTTCATCAGTGTTGTTTTTGGACTCGTATTTGACACACGTGGTCTCGACTTCAGCCCTCGTGAACAGATCTCTCATCATGGTGTCTCTAACCCTAATCTTTTACTGGAGTGGAACTTAACTCTGGGTAATTTGTGGCCTAAATTCAGGAAAGACTACCCAGCCAGGCAGAGCTAATTTAGCCAGACTCTCTTCTCCTTTTCCTGGATAATAGTCCTGCCAAGAGATGTGACTGAGCGATGTTCTTATTATTAGCAACTGTACAATTATACTAAAGCATGTGGTGCAAAAAAAAAAAAAAGAAAGAAAAAATCTCGACAGACAAATCTTTTTAGATTTCCACCTACCCCTGGGTTTTTTCTTTTTTGTTCAGGATAATCTGTGCCATCCGCCTCCCCGCTGGCTCAGCAACACGCTGCTTCATGATGGAGAAGAATGTGCAAGTGCAGCATGAAAGGTTACACTCACTCTGACATTTCCCAGCGCTGCTGTCTCTATTGAGGATGCTTTTGAAAGGCGTGCCACTCCTCTCTCTCTCTCTCTCTCTCTCTCTCTCTCTCTCCGGGCTGCTAACAAGTACCTCAGCAAATTCATTCTCCCGCTACAGTATTTTACGTCCCGAAATCCTCAGCTCCATAACAAACAGCGAGTTCCCAGGCGAGTCAAAACAATCAGGGCGTCTCGCAGCATGCGCAGTGGTAAATAAACCTGAGCTGCGAGCAAACACACATTACCAAAATCACCAGGTTATTTAGAGGCGCTCCGGAGGAGGACGCCGGATTCGTATTTGTCGAGAGAAATAAAGACGCTGAGAAAGTCTTACTCATGAAGACTGCAGGACAAAAGAGTGTGTGAGTGAGACTCATCGATTACCTTCGATTTACGGAGGAAGTGGATAATGTGAATGAGGAAGTCGAATGAGCGACATGGCACATGAGTGGACATGATGGAGAGAGAGCGAGAGAGAGCGAGAGAGAGAGATAACGATGTGAATCAGTCCATGGTGGCTCATTCATAAGGGCAGGAGTCATATACATACTATAATTCCCTGACATACTAACGAGCACGTTCGTAAGTCCAATTTGTTTGTAAGTCCAGCAAACATTGTCTAGGTTCTAGGATATTAACACAATTGGTATAAAAATATCATGTCCTATGATCTTGACCTCATTCTTTAGAATTGTGGCAATGGTTGAATGATCTATCTCCCGCGAATAAACATGGGCAAACACATGTTCATATCTTTGTAACTTGACTGTCCGTATGTGGGGGACTTATTTTGATCTTCAGCATTGTTTTACAATGTAGAAAAGAATACAAATCAAGAAAGACCATGGAATTAGAAGTTGTGTCCAAATGTTTGGTACTGTATATAGAGTATATACTGCATAAAGTCAACAATCCACTGATTTACTCAGGTTTCTGGAGGGCAGGAATCACGCTGCCCCATTCTCACACTATTACTGTTTAGCACTATAATGAGTATAGGTTGTTTGCAGTCACGTGACTACAATGACATGGAACATTACTCTGGAGGGCAAGAAGAGCAAAACTGATTGGAAGAGACGAGGGGAAGTCTGTAGTATGAACTGAAAGATGTGTTTGTTATTGAGGCAGGAGACGTTCGTCCTCTCGTGCACTACACCAGACCGATTGAGGTGTTGCTTCATCTTGCTCGTCTCCTCATACGGATGCTGTGGTTGAATGACCTGTCAATCAAGCTGAAGCTTACCTTCCTTTTGTGTAACTGTTAACCTTCATTTAAGTGATGTTGCTTTTAGCCAGTGTTGGGGGTCGTTACTTTTTAAAGTAACTAATTACATTACAAAATTACTGTCTTTAAAAAAGTAAAAAGTAATCAGTTACATTACATTCTATTCCTATTTAAATAGTTGTAAAGGTTCAACAAAGTGGTCTCTCTTTCTCTCTCACACACACACACACACACACACACACAATCGTTACCTGACTCCGTTCCTACTGACTGCAGACGAAGGTTCTTGCAGGTGTTTTTCAGTTGTTGTTTTTTTTAAACCCCACTTGTTATGACTGTTGCGTGATAAAACCTCCTCGTGAATTCTCTATTGAATCAGGTCTCGCCGTGCACCTCAGTGGATGTAACATCACATGTACAGTAAAGCACCTACTGAAAACACAAAAAACTGATTTTCATTTTTATGTAGAATATCAAAATGAACCTTTTCATCTTTTTAGTCCATTGTTTGAAATCATTTCCTTGATTAGAACGGCTGTGATTAAAACTCAACCTGTGTTTATCTAGTTATCTGGCCAGCTGCGGATCTAGCTAGGTCGCGGTTAGAGCGCACTTATTAGTGAGCAGAAAAATCAAGTGAAGCCACTCTCGCTCGTCCTCTATAGCACTTATCCTATACAGGATAAAAGGGGGCGGAGACTATGACAGGGCACTCAGGGCACAAGACGGGGTACAGCCTGAATGGGGTGCCAAAACATTAGAGTGCACACAGACAAACACAACGGGCAATTAGGGAACGCCAATTAACCTAATCTGCATGTCTTTGAACTGTGGGAGGAAACCGGAGTACCAGGAGGAAACCCACCAAGCACAGGGAGAACATACACAGTCCATGCACACCGACCCCGAGGTGGGAATCAAACCCTCCACCCCTTATTAAACAGTGTGGAGGCAGCGTTGTGGTGAACAACAGTGAGATGTTCTGTTTGACTTTTGCTTGTGTTCTTGTGTTTGCTTGTTGACAATTTATGTTTTAATATAATTTTAAGTTAACAGTAGAAATTCACTATTAGTTTAAACTGCAGTCATAATTTTGAGAATTGAGCATCTCAGCTCAACGTTCTGTCACTTTATCACTGTATGTCAAGGTGATGTAAGTGGTAACACTAAAAACTCGCCCACCCACTTCCTGTACGTTTTATTAGCATTATCCGTATCTGTATCTGATTCGCACTTCAAATGTTGGAATTAGTTATTTTTTTTTCTAAATAAAACTAAATCAACCAAAAATATCTGTACATTTTTTTCAAATTTTTTTTTTTTTTAAAGATTTATTCAATTTCTAACCTTCTACCGTTCCTCAACCTCAACTTCATCACTCTCATCCAGATGCTGTGAGGAACGTTCTGGAAAAACATAAATTCTCATGTGAACAATGATGTCGTTCCCAAATGTTGTTAACAACAAGTACTTCCATTTCATAACAATAGAGAGGGTTTAACTTATAATGTTTGATTAGGAACTTTAATAAGAACTGAAAAACCACAAAGAATATCATATTTTAAAAATGAATTTTGAGATGATTGTTGGTGTTAAGGTTGTCCTGCTCCACCAAAATCATGTTCATGAGTCACGGCTAGAATTAGCAAAGCGTGGTTTTCTCTGCTGCTCTGCTTTGGGTGAGAGACTCCTTACTGCATGTCTCTTGTTCGAGGCGAGCCTCAGACGTGTCCACTAGATCATGGAGTGATTCTCTCAGCCCCAGGGAGCCAGATCTGTGTCCAGAGGATCGATGTCTAGGTGACTGAAGCAGCTCTGCTTTTCTTAATGACACATGCCTGGGGCAAAGATGCACAATACTTAAAGGAGACCAGAGATTTTGGGGGATTTCTTTTTCTATTTCTTTTACATTTTTTTCCAGCATAGCCACCAGGTTCTGATGTTTTAAAGCTTGGCTGGTCATATTTCTGTAGACGTATATTGAGATCTGTCTCCATGTCTGAAAAACAAGCTAGAGTCCACCTGAATGGTCAAGAATATGAGCTAAAAAGTATATTATATGTTATGGTGAAAATTTTATATTTAAAAGGTCGATTAAAACCATTTAAAAATGCTTGACAGCAATAAGCACATGGTCTTTTAATGTTCTCATGTTTCTAGAGGTTGCGTGTCGTAGGACAGCGTGCTCACTGACCTGTTTAGCTTCACAGCGCAGTGTTCCCCAAAGCACAGGTAACGGCCTCCCTACAGGTGAACCACAAGAGGACATTGACTATAAATAAAGAAGTTGTTGTTGGTCTTTCAGCTGTTTCTGTCGAGGGGTCGCCACAGTGAACCATTCAATCCACACACAACTTGGAACAGGTTTTACACCGAATGTGCAGATGCAACACTCCCATTTTATCCGGGATTGAAATCAGCGCTGCATCCAGTGGCTGCGGTTTGGGCATTGGGTGGGAATTGAACCCAGAAGTTCTGCATGGCAGGTGAGAAACCCACCTCTGAATAAAGAAGTACAATTTATAGATTAAAAAGTACAGTGGAACCTCGGATTACGAGCATAATCCGTTCCGGAAGCGGGCTCGTATTCCAAAACACTCATAAACCAAATTTTCCCATAATAAATAATGGAAACTCAAATTATTCGTTCTACAGCCTTGCATAATAAAAATTATTAATACAAAATATAAAGTAAAAATAAATCCCGACAGATAAGCGTTTCCGTTTATGCGCGCAGGTGCTGTGTGTGTTTGTGTGTGTGTGTGTAATGTGCGTGCACACGCAAACGGAGAGACTTTTATCGGAAAAATTAGCAAGGAACATTGCATCACACTCGCGTGAGTGCATACTAACGGAATCACTGCTGTAAAGTAAAAAATAAATAAATAAATAAATGAACCGGCACTTTACCTTTGAAAAGAATCGCGACAGGTTTCTGTGTAAAGCCCTATTCGGACGGGACTAGTTTTACAGGGGATCGTTAGAGAAATTTCTGTTTCACAGACGTACTTTGTGATTTTAATTCCGTCCAAATCTGCCATGTCTGTCTTTCTCTCACACGACCTCTGTAAAAATTCCAGAGCAAATTACCTACTGTTTTT
>JAQMYI010000011.1:564685-574824 GCA_030014275.1 Clariallabes melas
AGCAAACGCACAAACCCAAATGCTGCCGCCGAGCGCCGCGACGGTAAAACCAACATTCCGATTGGGTAACCACTGTAGGTCCGAAATTATGTTCCCTGGCAGCATAGCTACAGTAGACAGCTACGTTTTATATAATTCAGTTTTTTTGCTAGCTACTTAGATTTGTAAATTTGTTATTAAACTGAATAGATAGTACAGTTTATTAATTAAAAGGGTTTTCATTTTGTTATATTAGATTAAAAAATTTGTTAAAAACTGTACATTAGCTTGATATATTAGATAGCTAGTTATGTTTTGTATATACTCATTCACTTAAGTTTTATTAGTGTTTACATCAGCCAGATATTTTTGTTTTGTAATTACATTTTTTATACTAGTGTGATGGTTCGAGTTTGTTTTGTTGTACAACGTTTTAGCATTTATTGCAGTGAGGTCCAAAGACAAAATCTAGGTTGGTGTGAGTTAGCAGCGTATGTTGCTAGTTAATAAACTAGCTAGTCGTGTAGGATTCGCTCATCTTCCTTAGATACAAATATTTACTTTACACTCTTGAATACTTTAGTGTGGGTGAATATAACTGAATTTTTTTTTTTCAGAATCTTTACTAGATTCTCAGCTTCATACTTCTGCTTGTAGTCTTGTTTGATTTGGATGCTGTACTTTTTTTCTTGTTTCCTTGTGCCTTTTCCTCCCCTGCGGATGTCAGAGATTTCTGGTTTAGATTCGCACTCCTCGCCTACTTTCAGATCTTTTTAGACCTTTCGAGTGGCGAATGTGTACATCATTTTCTCTCTCTCTCACACACACACACACACACACACACACACACACACACACACACACACACACACACACAACAAGCCTTTGGACCACTTAGGAATGCGTGGGTTAGGATTAATCTCAGCGATGAGGCCCTTGGGAGCAAACCAAGTGTGATGTATGGAGTTCATTTAATTGTAATTTAATACACAGGTTTGAAAAATCTGTTGCTTTCTCATAAAAAAAAATTAAACTTGCACATGATGTATCTGTGTGTAAACAAGTAAGATATACGACTTTCCGTACAATCAGTAAACTGCATTTAAATTGTCTGAGTTTCTCTGTGAAACGACGGTATCTCCGTCCTGTGAGGTAAGAAAACACTCTGAGGTGGCAATTCGGAGCTGTGTCAGCCGGCCAGCATGTCCTCATAACCCTCTTCAGGAGACAATTAAACAGAGAATAACAAATGTTCCTCGTCCTTGACAAGAAACTGAAAGGGCCATTTATCTTCTCCAGCTTTGCCAAGGAAGACCGTAAACGCGGACTTGTCCACAGGCGAGTCAACGCACCGCGCCACCGCGGCCAATTTAGGCTGGTGGTTATTTAAAAACATCTCGGCAGCTGACATTTCTCTCCGTGAGCACTCGCTTGCTCCTGTAATATACTGAGGGCTTTAACTCACAGCGTACTGCACAGGATAAAAAATCTCAGAAAAAGAACTTAAGGGAGTCTAAGTTTGTAGAATATAATGATTTAATCGTCATACAGTACGTGATGTTAAACTGCAACGACATCCAGCGAGGTTTACTCCAACTCTACCAGATCACATTCCAACCAGTCTTTTTTTTCCTTGGGCTTTGTAGGTTACAAGGTCGGGGGTTCGAGCCCCAACACTGGGGCCACTGTAGAGCCCTTGAGCAAGGCCCTTAACCTGACCCTGTGCTCTGACTGACCCCAGCACAAGTACTGAAGAAGGCATGCAGATATACAGTAGGGGTCTTGCAGGTTTAAGGACGCAGAGGTGGCGAGGCTAGAACCCATGACCCTCTGATCAACAACCCAGAGCTTCAACCACCTGCACTGATTTTCAATTCAATTCAGTTCAAAAACACTTTATTTATCCACAGAGGGCAATTTAAGGCACGCACAGTAGTACACGAAAGTCAATAAACCACAAACATTTGTAACTCGAGACGTTTAGATGGAATGCAAATCAAATAAAAACATAATAAAACTGTTGTAATGATAATAATATGGAATTACGCCACACTACTGAACATCAGGCTATGCTAACACGAGTTAACCCTCAAACAGTCTGCAAAAGAGAGGTCTTCTTTTTCTCACTGATAATTATAAAAATAAATAAAAAACAACAACAAAAACAACAAATAAATCTGGAATGATTTTTTCGCAGGTGTTTTGAATTCACAAAAACGTTCCTCCGTCTCACATGCTCTCGACCTCGCTCTCGTTAAATGGAGAATGTTTGGAGTTAATTAATATAAAAGAGTAATTTTGTCTCTTTGTGTTCCACTTAGTGAATGTGGGTCAGTTTTTTTATTTTATTTTAAACGGATAACATCAGTTCAGTTCAGATCTTGACTCAGAGCGTTATTTTAAAACTTTGCCAGAAAATAATGTGAAAATGTTTTTCCTCCTGAAGGACAACAAAACGTTCTGCAGTGATGCTTCAAACCTTAGTTAATGTTGTTGGTGATGATCTTTACAGAGAGATCAAACCCATCGTCATTAGTCTCAATAAAGCTGAGGAGGTAGAAATGCTCTTTTTCTTTTATTTATGGGAAACATTAATATCTCAAAACAAGACTATTTTTAAGATAAGCGACTGTCACAATTCAGGATTGAAGATGAAAATCACATTTGCGAGTTTAATATAATTTGTTGTCGAGTCTGAGAAATCTCAGGACAGGTTTTAAATAAGGCAGGAGGGGACGTCACGTTCCTTCCCTCCAACTGCACAGGTTTTTATCTCCACGGTTTCTGTTCCACATTAGAGATCCAGGAGGTTGGGAGAATATTTTGCTTTTTACTTAAAAAATTCATGAGCAGCTCAATCTTAAGTCAGAGCGTGTGCATCTTTGATTAAAAAAAAAAAAAAAAACGCACTGCTCTGTGCATCGGCTGCTGTTTGCCCCCCCCCCCCCCTTTTATTTAGTGGACTCTTTCAAGATGCTCCGTCCTTCAAAACTGATAGAGAGAGAGAGAGAGAGAGAGCTTGAGATCTGACCGATTCTGCTAACGAGAGATGTTTGTCTGTTTTTTTTTTTTTTTGATCGGAAACCTATTTTTAAAAATATTTTTGCTCTGTTGACCAGAGAAAGGAAATAAAAACACACATTTCCAGCGCTGAAGCACACAGAAACACAATCAGCAGGCCGTTCACTCTTCACCCGGACTGCAGTGGCCCCAATAACTGCGGCAGAAAGCAATCGATGAGCTCAGTGCTTGCAAAACAGGCCAGATAAATTACTTTACAAACAGACACAAATGGAATTTGTGAGAGTACACACACACAAACACACAAACACACACACTGGACACACACACACACACACACACAAACAAACTATACAGGGATCGTACAGAGTTTATCCACACAAGTTGTCTCGCTGTTCATAAACCCGAAAAAGAGTTTTGAAATTGAAAATTCGACGGGGATCGCTGCACCTCTGTCAGATCGATACACATTCATCAACAGATTTAAAGATTTGTTCGTTGTTTGTTAAGGTGAATCAGCCTCCTATAGATAAAAGATGACCTCCAGCGCACACACACTAATGTGTTTACGGGGTTGTGAGATATGATGTATTTATCATCGGGACGTACAGGAACTCAATACAAACACGATAATCTGATCGGACGTGTTCGTGTGTGAAGCGAATATAAATACAGACATTAAATCATACGTGCTGCAAAGGGGAAAAACATCTTATTTCTACTATATGTGGTAATTATGAACTAATAATTTTTTGAAGGTTGATATTTTTATGATATAAGGGTCTTTTACATTTAAATTTCAAAGTAGCACATCTTCTCCTCCTGTGGGCCGATCGTGATGAAACAAAGTCTATATGTTACCTCGAGCTCGATCAAATACACACCGGTGAAAACCCCATTCAAATCCCTTCAGTAGTTTTGGTTGTTTAACGTTTATTGGGGATCACATATACAGTATTAATTATACAATTATACATGGTTTAAATGATTTCCTTTACAATTTTCTCTTTATAGATACAGTATGTTCAAAAAAACATGCAAAAACAAGTTAAAACAAGGGAGAATTTATTGTTCTAAAATTAAACTGTATATTAACTGAGCCTCTTGGAGAAAGTAAGTTTTTCCAATACAAAAATTTTGTTCAGTAGGTTTAATATGTATGTACTGTAAATGCACAGACACGCCCACTTTACAGTTTTATTATATGTATATAGAAAATATTTGCTTTTCTTTACAGAGTCATTGGGAAGATATCCGATATCTGAGCTGAGTTGGACATGAGAGCATAGTTTACCTACTGTAGAACCTTACCTCGTCTTTCTGTAAAAGTAAATCTATTAAAATGTAATGAGGGGACTACGACGGAGCATTAGGGCCAAGATGGGATAAAAATAAAAATAAAAAAGACTTAGAAGGGGCGGGGCAGGGAATTTCCAAGTTTAAGTTTAAGTTTCGAGATGAAAACTCGGAAATTTCGAGATGAAAACTTGAAAGTTTCGCGATTAAAACTTCATCTTAAAGTTTTCATCTCAAAATTTCCCGTCGTAGGGGACGGCTGTTGTCTGCTAGAGAAGGGAAAAACGCTATCCAGTTACATTTCGTCATTCTTTTGTGAGACGATTTGCCACACAGACCCTAAAATCTTTAAAAATTTAAATTTATAGATACTTGCAGTTCCTCTGTAACCCCACAGGTGGTGAACTCTAGTTAAACTCTGGTATGCGGTAGACTTAGAAATTGAAAAAAAAAAAAATGACAGATCGAATATATATATATTTTAAATAGCGGCCATGAGCTTATTGTAGTACGTTAGTTAGCAAGCTTTCCGGAAAGTTCCAGATGATTAAACTCGAGTCCTTTAGTTGAGGCTGAGGAACACTATACTATAAGTTACAGTAGATTAGATTTAGATTTCTCCCGTTACGCGAGTCAGTACCTGTGCTGGAGCTGATGGTCTCTTTGCCTATGACGTGTCCCAGCAGGTCGTACTGGTTGAGACGGGAGCCGTCTGGAGCCACAGACACCGACTTCTCATCGTCTGCGGTCCAGATGTAGACCACCTCGTTGTTAGTGTACGCATCTGGGAAATGGATGGACAGAGGACGATAAAAGTAAATTTTTACTTTAAAACGCTTGATCAAAACAGACGTGCAGTCTAATACCAAGCGAAGGCGGGGCCTATTAGTACATTTTTTTCCAAATAATTTCCTTTTTTTTTTGCAACTATATCCTACCTGAGTATCGGGCCCTGTTTTTGTTTAATTCAGACTAAATGCAAAACATACAGTGCAGTATATCCAAAACATCAAGTCGTCTCTCTAACTAAAACACCTCAAATTCATTCACATTCATTTTATTTCAGCATGGAATTATATTCGTGTATCTTGCTTTGATTAAGATTCACACACTCATCTAACCATTTTACTGATTCTGTGGATGTGGGCGGGGTCATCCTGGAACAGACCACACACCCTTCAGGATAAAAAAATATTAAATCAGTTGAGTTTTTTTTTTTTTTTTTGGATCAATGCTTCCCCCTGAAACAATAAAATAAGTCCATAATTCTCCTTCTTCACATTTCTGTATGTATTAATATTATCTATAACGCATCTTGTATCATATAACAGTTAGAGCTCTCTCTTCTACTACTGTATGTGATCTTTGTCTTCAAATATAATTCTCTCAGGACGAATATTAATATCAGAGACACCCAAAGGGAGCGATCAATATGTTAAATTATTGTTACATTATACTGAAACCAACATAAATAAATCAATAACTATGCGAGGGGGGAAAAAAGAAAAGAAAAAAAGAAAAGCAGATTTGGAAACAAAACCGAATTCACACAGCACCCAGGGGTTTGCTAATGAAATTTTGATGCCCAGAGAGAAAATATATTATTTTATTCGGTTGGAAAACCGTTAATCAAAGGCGCAACACATAAAATTTAATGCTGCCTCATCTATAATGAATTGTAATTGGCAATGAAGTGTATTGTTCAGAGCTCCGATGTCAGGCTTACAGCAGGCAGCCAGCATGCGGAGGTTTATTTACAGTCAGTCCAGCTTATGGGGAGTGAAAAGGGCAAAAGTGTCACCCGCTTTCAGCACACGGAGCGAGCGCAACCTTAAATTTAGTCACTTAATTTAAACCCGGAACACAGAGAAAGAGAGAGAGAGAGAGAGAGAGAAAGGAAGAAAAAGAATAAATAAATAAATCCACTGGAGTACAATCGATGCATGTGTGACATAAAAACACAATTTCTTTTTATTAAAACAATAAAGGATGTATTTTCTTTACACCACCAGGTTACAGCTGCTGAGTGATATTTAAAGCAATTCTATTCACATGTTTTGAAATCTGTTGTGTTGGCGATTGCATCGTGGGTTTGTTTCGTCCTCGGTGCGGCTCCTTCAAGATGCCGTGACTTGACTTTTGTCCTGGTGTGAATATTCATCATTAAAGTTGTGCTTTGAGATGCTTTTCTGCTCACCACAGCCGTACAGAGTGCTTATCGACCAGTCTGGAGAAAACCTTCGGACTTTCCTCATCGACGAGGCGCTGCCGCTTGCACAGCATGATGTTTTATTCTTACTTTGGATCTTCATGAACATGAGGACGGCACCATGAGCCTTCAGAGCTTTATCAGCGAGTGAACGTTGGCTGAAGCTCTTAAAGCTCTAAAATAGTGTCATAATCGTAACATTTAACTTGAGGAGTTCATCTCTAGCAGGACATGAGAGCAACCAGCACTGAATAAACAGAGCTGAATTAAAAGTTAAACAACTTCTGATTTTTTATTACTACTGTAATGTCACATCTCGCTCGTGAGTCGGGGACGTCCTGCACTTGTAACTAGGTTGTAACGTAGTTCACTCAGGATAATGTTGTCTTAGAATGAAAGTTACAATGACTTTAATGAAATGCCACTGAGATAGCGTTAAATGAATGACCCTAAAACAATGTTGCTAATACAACCTCAAAACCACAGAATATCAACATTTAATTACAGCCGTTATGCCGCCTAATGTCTGTTCACATGACATCTGGTCATCATGGTGCCTTAAGATTATAACAGAGTTCAAAATTCCAGATCAGAGATCAGAGAAGTGGAGGTTGTTATTTGACGAAGCAGTATTTGGGCATTTCCCCGCCTTGGCAGCTTTAGGATCCCTGGTGGACTGGGTGGGGGGTTTAAGCTCTCAAAAAAAAATCCCACTAGGAAACAAAGAGTAAATAAACTATATGTTTCAGGATCAGTAAAGATCGGTACCAAAGTAACTAAAATCTCATAGCGCTGAATCTTACTTAAATACATTTTAATTAGTCTCTCTGTGATGTCTCTTCCTTTAGGCATTTGGCCGACGCCCTCATCCAGAGTGACTTGCATTTTTATCTCATTATACATCTGAGCAGTTGAGGATTAAGGGCCTTGCTAAAGGGCCCAACAGGGACAACTTGGGATGGTCGTGGGATTTGAACCTGGGACCTTCCGAACTGTAGTCCACTAAACTACCCTTTTGTTTCCTTTTTCATTTTCTCCGGGAAATCGTTTTGTTAAAACTCATTCTTTCTCCATCGTCCCATTTATATTGGAAAACAGAAAAGGAAGGGGAGTTTTTCTTTTCTTTCAGAAAAGGAAGTTCCATTCCTCTCACACAAAATCATTTTCCTCAGTACCGATGGGGCTCAGTGCTTCATGCCAAGCTAAAATAAATGACACCCCTTTTTCTGTTTTGCTGTTTTTTTACAAAGTCCAAAGTGTATTAAGAAAAAAAAAAGTATAATGTGATTGCCGAGCTCAGTTTGACAGGCAGCGTAAGCTAAAATGAAAGTAGGCAGTGATTAGGGAATGAGGCGAATGAGAGGGTACGTGCAGGGAGAGGGTGGGTGGGTGGGTGGGGGGGTTGTGAGGCAAGAGGGAGCGCGCTCATAATTGTCAGGCGCTAACAAAAGCTGCTAATTACTCGCTGATCGTACAGCATCGGTTGCATGAAAGAGCCGATTGTTCGCCATTCCTTTTTAGACTGATTTCCGATGATATGCGAAAGGATCAGATGAGATGCCCCTCTGTGCCGAACTCGTCGTATATAACGAGGGCCGTCGGGTGGAAGGAGGAAGGCGCAGCTGAATGCGCGGCAGTGGAAGCCTTTTGTTTTATCGCCTGGGGAAGATGTTTTATTCATGGTGACATGACCGCTGCGTAACGGTGATCTCCAGCCGCCCGGGGCTACAGTCTCCATTTAAAAGTTGCGTATTGCAAAAAGAAACCGAAAAAAAAAAAAAAAAAGTTAGAAAAAAATCAGATTTAAAGTCTCTGGTTGTCTTGAAGAACGTCTTGGAGTCACTACTTAAGTCACATTATGTGGGTTTGGAAGCTTTAAACATTTTCAATGAGTTATTTTTCTTTTTTCAGTGCATGCATTTACACACACACACACACACACACACACACACAGTGTGTACTTTATCACAAACTATTACAAGGCATGACAACCTCCTGCATTTGTCTCAGACCAGACGTAATTTCTTTGCTGCCGTGTTGAAAGTATTCCTTTGATGCGTGATGATGCGCTGTGTATTTGCTGCAGATTTCCGAGCTGCACATTCATCTCCCGCTCTATCAGACTCTGATCCGCTGACTGGGGAGGCCACTGAACTCCTCATCATGTCCGTGAACCCGGTCCGAGAAGACTTTGTGACCTTATCGTGTACGGGGTGGCCGTTATAAGTCGGTAATTTGCCATGAAGTGATGCAGCAGAAGAGAGATTGCGGAGTTGGAATGACGCATGATTGATGTTAAGGGGTCTGATGTGTGGCGGAAAATAAAACGTTCTGTACATCATTAAACCCTGAGTACCGGTTTAGAACAAGTTCACACAAGGCGAAGTGAGGTCATGGTGCAAATTCTGTGACGATGCCGCAGACATCAGACCATCCGATATGTCCGCTTTGGGGTGAATCCGTGCCCGGTGTAGACTCGGAATGAACGACAGGAAGGAGATCTGATGTTTTCTCGAGATACTTTTCTGCTCATCGTGGTTGTAAAGAGTATCCGGATATTTGAGTTACAGTACTGGAGTCTTCCTGGCAGCTCAAGGTAGAGTAGTCAGATTAGGGCCCAAGCACTATGACATCATCCCTATGTCGTCATAGGATGTGAAGGGCCATCGGGTCTTCTAAGGATATATTAATTTTCTTCTCCATTCTGTGTAAACTGGTAAAAAAGTTGTTTTTTTAAAATCCCAGAAGCTTAGCAGTATCTGAAATCCGTGAAACAGACAGTCTGGCGCCGGAAACAACGCCACGAGCGAAAAACAACAGAACTACAGCCATAAGAATTCACACTGTCTTAACCAAATTCTGAAATATTCACATTTAACCATCAGCAACACACTTTTCTAATCCACTACAGCTGATGACGTTTACTTTAGCAGTGATCACACCAAGGGCAAAACCGAGCCCCATTCTGGAACTCTAACACGACTAATTATCTTTGTAATAAGGACGATGTTTCTGAATCGGTTTTGCCATTTTAGCGCATGAAGGCAGAGCAGCTGGAGGCAGTCGATTTCATCCGAGATGCTTTATGAATACCAATCACACACAGATAGAGAGGAATAAAAAATAATAAAATAAAAAAATGATACACTTACAGCTTCCGAACTTGAGCGGGCAGGCATGAGCATCCATGGGAAAATCTTCCAGGTGCATGGGGCACTCAGCGTGAATAGTTAATCTGCACATAAAAAAAACAGATAATGACCGTAAGACAGGATGATGATGATGATGATGATGATGGTGATGCGCCTGCAGGTTTACACGAGTTAATTATTAAGAGGTTCTTTGTACTGTATATACATTTCTCGTAAGAATAAAAAGGGAATAATTTCCACATACGGACTGTGTGATTAAAAGCACAAACAAAACCTTAGGTGATGTGCGTTATTTTATGCATTTCATTTTAATGAAAAATTCTATTTAAAAACATATGCAGACTCCTTAGCATATTCATTATTAATTTAATTTGCATATGCTGCTTGGTGTTCAAGTCCAAGCAGACAGTTCTGAGAGTAAAAACTCCCTTTATTTCTCTATATAATCTCCTGATACACTAATGCACTTATCCCAGTGTTTC
>JAQMYI010000011.1:575275-587049 GCA_030014275.1 Clariallabes melas
CCAATCAAATATCAGACTGCCGCCCAAATACCAGCATAACAAATCAGAAAGAATGAAAGTAGTTTAATTTTAAAAAATGCATTTTTAGAGCCAATCGATCGTCAGTTTCAAGCTCGATCGTCGCTGATGTCAATCGATTAATCGAGTACTCGTGCACATCCCTACTGGAATGTCTTGGAGCGAGGTCTGTAGGGTGGACGTGGCAATAACTTCCAGCTGAGTTCCTGTAACGTGCGAGTGGTGTTGGTGAATGAGTGTGTGTACAGTTCACACACATACAGATGCACAAATTGGTGACAAGTTACGGCGTCATTCAGCGGAAACTTAATCACAAGTCCCGGTTTGACTTGAACACCCATGCG
Source organism: Clariallabes melas (assembly GCA_030014275.1). NCBI lineage: Eukaryota > Metazoa > Chordata > Actinopteri > Siluriformes > Clariidae > Clariallabes > Clariallabes melas. The sequence continues at coordinate 575,638 of JAQMYI010000011.1, forward strand.
AGCATCATGTCGCTAAACCATTAACACCATTAACGCCTCGATCCAATCTATCAGATCCAGAGCTGTGTTTTATCTCAATTATTAGTAAAATAGTCATGATGTCATTGAGATTTTGGTGCATATTAGCGTCCAGACAAAAACGACATGATGTTTAGTTTTTTTATTTACTTTCAAACAGTTAAAAAATAATAATAATAAAGAACAAAGTAATTGTTTCCCTCCAGTCATGAAGCAGTGATGTGACTTTGATTCACCTCTGAGGATAAAGCTGTTCCGCTTGCTAATTAGCAACTCAGAGGAGCTATTTATAGCTAGTTTCACCTTATCAACAACACCACGGCGTTGAAGTGTTAGCGTGCCTGGTGTAAAGTGTATGATGTGCTGCTGAAGAAAAGAATAGCTGAGTCATTCGCTCCTACACACTCTTTACACACACACTCACACACTTTCCACCATCCAGTTTCGGAGCTGGCTTACATGTCACCTTTGACTGCCCTTGAGCTGTCGGCTTGTTAAGACCGTAATGCGAGGCTGCGACATTGTGAGCGCTTCACAGATCATCGCTGTCATTTTGTGCTGAAATTATCAGATGATTTCAGGCTCTCTGTGGTGAAAATCGAAGCTGCAAGCTGCCCCAGATACACATGATTTAAACAAAATAAAACATGACAGTGTTTAAAACATGCAGCACACTTTTGGAATTCACACTCTCGAGTTGCTTCTCAGTCTTTTGCCTTCACGGTCCAGAGTTTCTGCAGCTTTATTAAAAAAAAAAAAAATCAAGTTAATGAATATAAACCCTTTCATGCAGTCGACCAAAATTATTATTTTTGATGTAAGATATGAATTATCCAAATCGTTACCGTATGATCTTTTTTTCCCGTTCTCTAGACTCTACCCTCTCTGCTACAGTACCTTTAGGAACTTGATGCACACAAGACAAGCTTTTTAAATACTTTTTATGAAACTCTCTCTTTTTTTTTTTAATTTTTTTACCTTTGATACTTTCAGCTGCATCACGCAGAATTTCTAACATTTCCATCTGACTGTTGCATTTTTAAAAAATATATAATTACGTTCAACTCAATCAAAGAAGACTTCGAGCGCAGGACGGTGATGAGACTCGTAGCCGCAGTACATCATGTTTTGAAGTGCAAACGTTTTGAAGAAGGCCGTACTGTACATCCGTGAATGACGAGGTGGCTCGGAGAACACCGCATGATCGTCATGGACATCCAGCGACGCCTGATCTTAGAAAATCGCCGGATAAGTTTTCACCAACTTGCAGTCTGTGTGAACTGTACACACACTCATTCACCAACACCACTTGCACATTACAGGAACTCGTCTGGGAGTTATCGCAACATTCCACGGACCTCGCTCTAAGACATTTCCACACGTTTGGAAAGACAATTAAAGGAGTTCCTGGGAGTCCGACATTTCAGATGTGAATCAGACAGGCAGTCCGATCATGGCTTCAACGTACTGAGAAAACTTTCTACCTTGATGGTGTCCAAGCTCTAGTGAAACACTGGTATGAGTGCATTAGTGTATCAGGTGATTATATAGAGAAATAAAGGGAGTTTTTACTCTCAGAATTGTGTTCTGTACAATCAAAAGTCCCTCTTTGACTTAAACGCCTCCTGTGCAATTATAATGATTTGGCCTTTAGCCGATCCACTCTGTGATCTCTGGATCTTTCAACCTGACCTGGGTCTGTCTCATTACCACCAGAAAAGTGTCTAAAAATTTTATAATGAAATATTGTCTAGAGGTGACTTAAGAGACTGACATATTCTAATAAAAAATATTTGAAATGTAAATGTTTAAGAAACTAAAATTATTGTATTCGTTATTCATAGTGAAAAAAATGTTAAGGTTAAAAGCGGTGCATACATCCTATAATTATTAGCCAGCAAGTGAGGTGAAAGTGAGACAGCTGGACATCCTAGGACACGCGTTTTTGGTGTTTCATCTACAGTCTACAGTGGACTGACTGGCGCGCGCCCCCCCACCCCCCCACCCCCAAACACACACCACCCAACAGAAATCTTATACATATTAGATTTCTATATGGCGCCTCAATCCACAAACATAACTTCTCTACATTATTATCTATTTAACTGGGCAACACGAGCCTAACTACAGTACGCGTCCCTTTGGTCCTATTCGTTTGCTCTCTTCATGGCAAACAGCAGATCTTCGGTTTTCTGAGCTTTTCAGGGATGATTTGTCTCTCATTTACCCCGGACCAGATGTGAAGCCTCAGCTGCCTGAATTCATGAGTAAAGCCCTGTGTTTAATCCCACACCTCCACCCCACTGGCCCCCTGGGACAGCCGAGAGGGCTGTGGAACTCTTCTGGCTGGCAGACATCTTCCCGAGGTGGATAAAAATATATCAAACTCGGTCCAGTGCTAGAGGTTTGGGCTGAACATGCAGGGATGAGAGCGGCATCATGTTTCTCAGCTTGACAGTTTGGTGCGTGTGACATAACAGTTGCGAAGTTCTACCGATATGCTGGGAAGCACAGAAAACTTCCGTGGCACTAATGACTTCATATCCATGGGGTAACTTCTCTGTGCCTTATGACAGCTCGAGCTACTTCTCGGGGTAAATCTACCGAGCAGAACGATGCCACAACTACAGATTACAACATAGATAAATTTAAGAAAAGAAGACTTTTTCTTCTCTCAGCTTTTTATTTATACTAAACGCTCTGCAGAGCTTCTGTTCCTCCTCCTCCTCCTCCAACTCCGTCTCTCTTCTCGTCTCTTCCACTGCGAGGTCCTAGCATCTTGAAGTGCTTAATGAGATAAAGCTTTGTGCCTCCTGGGTAGTACACAGACACAGTGCCTGTGATGTTCAGAGCCACTGCAAATGAACTGTGGTGCACTTTTGCCTTGTTGACATTAATTAACGAGCATCAACCAGATTCCTGAAACTTCTTCACTCCACGTTGACCCCAAAGGCCGTCATGCTAACGAGTGTCTGTCTCCTGGAAACACACACGCTCGGCGAAGCTCGAGTTGATCCGTGAGCGAGCGTGTGTTATCGCCGGAGGTCCGGTCCGCCAAACGCGCTCTTCATCAAGGGTGACCTCCTCGAGCTTGGCACTGTGAGAATGCCCCTCGATGTGTAGGAAAGTCTACTGGAATTTGGCCAATGCAGCATCGTTCATCAAGCTTATTATTGTGTTGAACTTGGAGGATGATCAATGAGAGGATGTGAGAGTCGGTATTCCCACTGCGCCACGCTGCTGTGCTGAAATGATCGCTGCTCCAAATAATGCTTTACTGAACGAGCTGCATATCGGCAAACGAGACCAGCATTCAGAGAACGAATAATAATAGTTCACTGTTTATTATATTTACCTTAAAAGCAGAAATAACACATGGTTATAACTGATTAAAATGCTTAAAGTTTAAGTGTTTAACCAGTTCTAACCTGCGCTGACGTGTCTTGGTTTCAATTTCCTTCCCTCAATGTTTTTTTTAGTGTTTTTGTTAGTGGTTATATTATTTTTTTTGTTTTTGGAATCTCTGAAGTTGTTATAATGCGCTCGACTCTTTTCTTCTTAGAATCGTTTCCACTAGACGTTTGAGGGGAACGTTTGGGGGGGGAGGGGGGGGGATTTGTGTTCATTCACACACTCTACAAGAGCATTAGTGAGCTTAGGCGCTAATGTCAAGATATCGACAACACTCCAGTTCACCCTAAAGCTGATGGTTCATTGGGGTTGAGTTTAGTCAGGGCTCTGTGCTGGACACTCGAGTTCTTCTCGAGATCTCACAGGGGCGAAGTCATGCTGGATGAGGGTTTGGGGTCTCTGAGTTCCAGTGAAGGGACAAAGAAGGTCAAAAAAAAATTTCGCACTAATGTTGAGACGTTCTGTACAGCTGTGTACAGTAGTTTAAACTTTTTGAAGAAGAACCACAATGCAGGTGTGGTAACCTGGGGTGCACATACTTTTGGACATATTAAAAAGTGTGCCTCAAAATTCCCTACTGAGCTTTTTTTGCATCCGGATGTCCTCGATAGTGTTTATTTAACACCCAGGTGTGTCTGTATTGTAGACTGTTGTTCTTTTTCACGTCTGCTGCCCACTGATCGTGGGTGTCACTTCTCAGCCAGATGACAGACAGTTTCATTAGACAGCGCGTAAAACAATGGGTTTCTGTTCTCGTGTCCTGCTCTCAAGGTCAGCGAGCTCTTTGCTGTTCCCTTGGTTTGTCTCGGCTTCAAGTCTACATCAGCACGCGTACACGCAGGTGTATCAGCGAAGTCTCTCTCTGACTCATCACCTCGCCACAGAAAAAGATCTATTCCGATTTTAAGCCTCTGTAGATGAGTTTTTGGACTAGCCTAAGCTCTGATGTTAATGATTTTATCAACCAGAGCAAAGTGTTTTAAGTGCTTTAAGCAGGAGAGCACAAAGGAAAGCAAAAGGTCATCGAGGCAAGCTTTTTAATTAAACGGAAAGAAGATGACTCAATTTTAGACTTTCAAAAAAATAAAGATAAACAGCTTTCTGAAAAGAAGACAGAGATGATACAAATACATTCTGATTTGCTTTATATATCAGGGGCTTTTCTTTAGCGACCAAATACGGTACAAATCCCACACCTGCGGTTTGTTCTTCTCCTCGGCAGGAAAGAAAAAATGGTCTCTTAGAAACAAGTCAGAGTGAGTTAGGGCTGTATGGACGTACTGACACGCTGACATTTCTCCTGAGAAATTAAAGACTTTAGAATTTTTGTCTGTCTGTTTGTCTGTTTGTTTGTGCACGGATCACATAAAAACTAATAAACAAATTCTAATATGATTTTCTGACCAAGCTTGAGGGAACATTAAGGCTTTGTTTTATCACAATCGCCCCACGGGAAGAGAAGATATGCAAATTTTACATTTAAATGGAAACGCCCTTATATCATAAAAAAAGAATAATCTAGCTTGAAATAATTAGTAGTGCATCTCAACATTCAGCAGACGGCGCTGTACATTTTTAATACACGCTTATGAGTATGCGATTGAATTCCACACGAACGAAGTCACGGGCACATCTCATTTCAAATAAGAGGTGATGTAATATATTTATGTTTTACATTATCGGTTGGACTATACTGTAAGTTGGCTGTAAAGTGTTAAAAAAGGAGGGAAAAAAATACCTTTCTCATTATATTTAACTTTGTCAAACATCCATCAGATGAGTTAGTTCATGTTTTCACTTATGTTACAGCAGCTATAAACAGTTGTTTCATTCCGTCTTTTTTTTTTCTCTCTCGTTCTTGAAATTAAGAAAACAAAAACAAAAATCAAGATCGTTATGGTATTCAGAAACCATAAAACTCTGCTGTTAAAAAACTCTGACACTGCAGACTCCTTCCATAAACGTCTCAGAAAACTTCACTAATAATTATTCTGATGTTTGTTAAAAAGAAACGTTTCAATAATTCTGTCTATAATAAGTCTTTGATGATGTGGCGTGTCGACTGCACAAGTCCCCCGTCAAGGAGCTGGTACTCAAAAAAATATAACGTATTAAAATGAGTGCATTAATATAAACCTGTCACTTATGTAAGCGCTGAAACTACTATAAGAGCTGCTGTTGTTGAAAATTAAACCACACCATATGATTAAAAAAATCACCCATGCAGCAGGATGAATTGTTTTAATGACCAAGCAGTATTAACAAAAGCTCATCATTTCATCTTATTGCATCCATCCATCAGAAGGAGAGTGGTGTCAGGACACACTTTCTGAGCTCCTGATATCACTGAAGACGTGTGTAGGCAGTTCAGAAGCTTCTGTTGACATTTTGTTCGCTGCCGTTTAAAAACGTGGACATGCTACAGTAGATTGAAATTATGTTTATCAATCTAATAAAGATACGAGACTGTATACTGCCTGTGATTATTTTAATAATATCAGAGGAACCGTAGGTGAAGGAGCTTAAGAGGCATTAAACTTGTGGGATGTCAAGTTTTTGTGTTTTTTTTTTAAATCGAGTGCAGGATGGCAGCTTTTCCAATTTAGTCCAAAAGGGTTTTTTTCAGCGTGTGTCCACTCTAAAATTTTTTTTAAATAAATAAAAAAATCACAGTCTATGGAGTGATTTTTGAAGTTGTAGAGTTTTTCGAGCACTTCGATGTGTCCTGTCATCGGAACAAAGACAAGCGAGCTAGGGGTCGGGAACAACGTGGTCCCAAATGGATCCTTATACACTCAAAAATGATGTGGTTTGTGCCGAGGTTGAGATTGTGCTCAGGAGACTCGGCCAAAGATTTTGCTATAAGTTTTGTGGGGGCGCGTGAATAATTCAGGGCAATTATACCCCATGAAAAATACCCATGCGTTCATTTTGTTTCGTTTTTTTCTACAAAAAAAAGAATAAATAAATAAATGAATGCATGGATATTTTTTATTCCTTTCATTTCCCCATCTCATTTATTTCTCAAAATAAATATATATATATTTTTTATTTATAAACAAATCATAATTATTTTAAAAAGCTGCTTTGTTAGACAAGTAGATCCATTTAAAGCTTTTATGTTTAAGAGAAGTGAGTAAGGAGTCTGGCCTTAAATGCTTTTTTTCATAAATTCTAGTAATAAATTAAAATACAATAAGTCCCCTACATTCAAACATTCAAGTTGCGAACCTTTCAAGTTATGAACATGCGTTTGTGCATGTTATTTATTTATTTGTTATTTATTTGACAGTGATATTGTACATTAATGAGACCAGATTAATAAATTAATTACCAGAATTTGCCAAACGTATATTTTTCATCTGCAGTCCCTGGACAAAAACCCTGATCTGTTCAATCGCGGAAGTTAGATCACGTGTCTAGCGTACATTGTCACATGCGCGTAGCGTGCATCACAGGACGTCTGGAAGCGAGTGAAAAGGCAGCGGTGATGAAGTTGGTACTGCTGAGAAGCGCAGAGTAATAACGATGGAGACAAAAGTAAAAATAATTGAGAGAATGAATAGAGGTGAAAAGGTGGCAGACATCGCTCGTTCTTTTAGTATGAATCGTTCAACCATAGGTTTTATACTGTGAATAGCCGATTGTTTTAGTATCATAGAACCTAGACAATGTTTGTTGGACTCCAAGCAAATTGGACTTATGAACGAGTCTCTGGGAACGGAGCTCATTTTTATGTAGGGAACCTACTGTATAAGATAAATCTGATTTGTTTAAGTATTTTTTTGATTGGTGCTTAATTCCAGTGGTGTTGTTTCATATTGGTAATGCCTGCGTTATTATTAGAAAATTGTAGAAAATAACAAAATTGTTTGAGGAAATTAATGCATTTTTTGTTGAAACTTTATATTCAAGAGTTAAATGATAAAATTAATGCTCTGGTTATTTTAGTCAGAGACGTACAAATTAGGATTATTGAACTTGTTCTGTATAACAGTTTAATCATCTCTATATAATTTTACTTTTCCTTTGCTATTCACAAATGACAGAAATAATGTTTTCTTGCTTTTTTTTTTTTTTTTTTTTTTAGCTATCTGTTCAGGATAATTAAATCATGTATCATGACTTAAAAAACAAACAAACAAAAAAAAAACAATAAATCATGAGCAGGAAAAAGAAAAATCAATATCTCACAAGCCTCCTCGCAGTCACAGAGACTGCCACTGCTTGGCTAGTTATAAACAGTGCACTAGACATGTTTTGATGAATGTCCAAGGGATTCGTTACACCGTGTCCCATCGGTATCAGTGTCAAAAACAAGAGACTTTATTTGGAACTGTTGAACTCCAGAAGTGAACTAGGTATAGAGAGGATGTGTTTTGGTTTCTTTCTGCCCTAAAGCCAGGCTGAGTGAGGTCTTTATATAAAACCCCTGTGCACTTTTCCCCCAGTGTGCCAATCAGCAATAACCAGTCTCTGTAATTATGGTTAAGGGAAGGTGCAGTTACTGAGTGGAGGAAGTAAGTGTGGAGGAGAACAGGAATGGGTACAGGGGCAGATCGGGTTCAGGGCTGTTAGTAGCGTTGTATTAGTTTGCGTCAGAAGCCTGTTGCTTGGAAACACTTATTTTTAGTTCACTAGCATAGCATAGAAGGGTAATGGTCTATACAACATGTTTTCACATGGACAAAAGGTATGCATCCATCACTGCACTGTACCCAAAGCTGAAGAGATTCTGAGTGGACTGATACTGAGTATGTGAGGGTAAATCCTTCAACGGATAGAACACGTACATTCCTTTTAAAAATCAGTAACTGGCATTTAAGTAAAAAGCAAGAACATCATTGAGAAACGTTCTTCACAGTTAATGAAAATCGCTGCAATGAGCCTTCATAGAATGATGATGGTAGAACTTTATAACAACCGAATCAAATTAAACATTAGATTCCATTAGACTCCTTAAACATTAGACTTCATTAGACTAAAAAAAACAAACCCAAAGATAAGCAATAATAATGGGAAGTTTGGATCATTTTAGTGACTCGGTTCTTTGAATTTCATTCATCAAAATCTTTCTTTGTTTAGAAATAAAATTAAATGTTACATTTTCAATAAACGGACCCCCAATATGTCTATATATATGTATTACATTCCAGTAACGAAAATATTACAATGCAGCAAAGGACATATTATGGTAAACAGAATGAGCTGCTCAGCTCTCATATCTTTTGGTCTGAGTCGTTCGTTGAGAGTCACGTGACAAAAGAACGAACGAAGAATCGGACCTAAGAAGACTCATGAGAAGAACCGATCAATTCTGTTTTCCTGCTTAATACACTGCATGGGAGTCACGTGACAAAAGAACGAATGACTCGGACCAGAAGACGCATGAACCGCTCAATTATGTTTCCTGTACATAACCTACGGAGATTTTGCGATACTTTGCGCAGTAGAAAATGAACGAATCACTCTCTGAGACTACTCGTTCTTCTGACCCACGTTAAAGACTTGTTCGAAAAGAACCAATCGTTCAGCTTAATGAGCCCGAGGTTATTTGGTCACTCGGTGTTAATAATACTTGTCACAAACCTCCGCTCTGAGTGTATTAACATAGTTTATATGAAGCACTGGGTTGTCGTTAGACGCTTCAACAACAGGAGTCCATACGAAACACCTCTCCTCCTGTTGTTACCGCATCAGTGATGGCTGTGTTATAGTAGATGTTAAATAACTGCTGTAATGATGCCGTCCTGGTCTGTAATGAAGTTGATAAGACATGGCTTTAGAAAATCCCCGGAGAGACCGATCATTAAAGGGATGTTTAAAGAAGAAGCTTTAGCGCTGATGATAATGGCTGCTGAACCGGTCATATCTGATGTCTTCGAGGGATTTCCTCTGAGAGGATTACATCGAACTCGCTGCACTGAAAGGGAACTCGATATTACTGCGAGCTCCGGTGGAAACTCTTAGAGTGATACGTGAATGTGAGAGGACTTCACACCTTAAATGTGACGATTACAACTGCAGGGGTTATTAATAGCTACCTTGATGCTTCCGAAACCACAGGACACAACCTTGTCCTTTCTCTCAATGCTCCTGGGATTTTTACCCAGTTCAGGAGATTATATACATGGGTTAGTGTTGGCTCTGTGACAGCACTTTGCCAATAGGCTTTAAAGTTACAGCCTGTTATAGCTCAAAACATGCAATTAAATCCTAACCTGAGTGGACCGGTATTGAGTGCTGGGTCAGGGCCAGCTCAGGAGGCTGGGCTGAGGAAAGGACAGCCAGGTTGCTCTCCGTGCTCCCCAACTGCCAGCTAATCCCAGGCTAACAAACTGCCACGGCTGGCTGCCCAGACAGGATATGAATGCCACTGAGAGGTCAGGGTAACTGAACACATCCAAAGGGTCCCAGTGGCCAACTTCTTCTGCCAAATCATATAAAGCCTTATGCCTTACACTTCTCCCTTTGGATCAGGTAAGATCTACAGTAGGATGTAAAAACTACTTTGGGGCAATTTAATTAAGAACACTGATAAATATCCCGGGAGCGCCCACCGGGGCAAAAACGGTTACGTCAATATTTTTAATTTTCAATTAAACCATCAACGCATGTCTAAAAATTTACTGCTGTTCAATTCTGTGTCACCTTTCGCGCCCCCCCGACGTCAAACAGAGATTTAGTGAGGAACGTGATTACGGAGCGCCGAGCCTGTCCAGGCACTTCAGACATGCTCTTAAATTTAATAAGCTGAAGGAAATCTTTGAGGTTCACGTTTATTTGCTTTTCTCCACCGCATGTTACTTTCCTCCAGAAAGGAAACAGCTTGACACACGGGTTCTGGTGTGATTCAGTGCCGAGTCACACTTCCTCATTAATTTTCTTTTGCTACTTTCCTTGACAAGTGCTGCTCGCTTCATCCAGGCTCTTCACCCTTCTGTCGAACCGAACGGATTCCTCGATAAATCACATCTCGTCCGGCGGGCGGGGAGGGAGGAAGGTGTGCAGGAACACATGTGTTAGCAGCACCACGTTTCCCTCCATCTCGGTTTAGGTTGCACCTGTAATGGATCAAACGCTTTCTGCATCTGCTGAACGCAACCGTTCAATTCAAGGACACAATAGACACGTGTCGAATGTCTTTTTTTTCCCTCTCGTTTGGTCGTTTTCCAATTTCTCTTCCGCTAGCCAGCTCTGTCTAATACCTTGTACTTGTATCTTGTAAAAAACTCTGACCTCTGACATGAAAAAGTCCAAAGTAATGATCATTCGGGAACTCGAGCGATATCTGCCCGGCCCAAGTTTTCTGCCGTAAAACACAACCGAAGTCACAACATTACGGCAGCGCACGACAGCCAGCGAGAACCATATGCTTCATTTTATCCTTAATAAAACTTGATTTAGAAATTTTATGTTGTGGAAGGATGTTTTAACATCTCTGTAAGTATTTCTCAAACATCTATAAAGTAATTCTGTAGATTTCAGTCAAATTTTACTAACGCGATAAGACGACTGTGAAAAAGATCATTTTTATCAGCAAAGCCGAACAAGACAGTCGAATCCATTAGATACAGTATGTTTATGCAGAACTAATTAATTAAGAACATATTAACATATTTATCAAATTTAGATCCTAGCCAAACAAATATGATCTCACTCCAGCGACTGGTGTGTTTTTATTTTGAGCCGAAAGCACTTGAACATGCCTTTAACATGTAGAATTTGATGAAGAAGCTGATAAAAAAGGACACTGTACAAGAGGTGGGAGAAAGGAGGATGGTAGCTACGCTAAGTGTCTGAAGTAGCAATTTCTGTTATATATTGTTGTTACAATATACCAGGGGTCTTCAAATATAATTGTGAAAGGTCCACCCTCCAAATGTCTATACAGTGCGGGGTCCGGAAAAATGACAGTCCAAATTCAAATACAAAAAAAATCAATTCCAAATCATGCGGGGGGGGGGGCGGGGGGTGCGCGCG
>JAQMYI010000011.1:640389-651639 GCA_030014275.1 Clariallabes melas
TGCAAACTCCATGCACACAGAGACGGGAATCAAGCCTGGCTGGGAATCGAACCCAGACCCTGGAGGTGCAAGGCGACAGTGCTAACCACTATACCACCATGCCGCCAGGTAAATATCTACACTATATTAAAAAATTTAATAAATAAAAATGAGATGAAGATGGAAGCAGCATGAAGGTGAAGCCCAATGACACTCTGTGGTGATGACGAAGTACTTGGCAGGGTCGGCATGCACGAGTCAGCCCGCTTTGACTTCGGAGTGATTGAGGTCACCTCGTTAGTATGCACAGAAAGCGGTGTGTGTTTTATTTCCCCCAGAAAACATTAATTCCATGGCTCCACGATCAATAAGGAAGTGTCAGTAGTCATTTAGACGCATTTGGACGATGTACTCGCAGAGGAGCATGACTCCTGAGACTTTAAAAGCCTGTACCTTTTGAAGCAAGGACTTGACACGAGGGATGAAGTGACTTGTGGTGAAAATTCTTATTATCTTGTCTCTTTCAGCATCTTTAAAATGTCAGCTAGTGGTTATGAGGGGCGGGTGTTAAGGGGCATCACACTGGAAGAGGACTTATTAATGTATGGAACACATGATCCGATTTACAAAGACACAACACCAGGCCATCCGAGTGACATTAATTACATCTAATCTACTCTAAGCGATGGTGGAATGTGATATTCTCCCTTGTCAAACAAAGCAGGACTAACCTTGATGCCAGCTGCCTTATAGCATATTCTCTACACATTTGCTTCCCTCACTTTCATGATGTTTGCAGATAAATGCATTAAAGAAACATAATTTTAATATTAGGTCTAAATTCATGCATGTCTGAAGGGGTTGAAAGTAAACTTGCTTTGAAAGGCAGTGAGCAGCAGAAAGCAGGAGGAAAATTGATGCACCCTCCAGACAGGGTATCATGTGAAGCCAGAGAGTCACAACTGGCTAACTGGGAAGTGTAGCACACTAAGAAGAAACGATGTCTCTACCTTCTTCTGCATACATGACCTCATAGATGGTCAACTGTTGGCTATCGCCGCTGTGAGTGACAGGGTATAGAGAGTCCCACCAAAATAGCCTGGCCAGTTTTGCCCCCTTGGACCCCAGCTGCTCTGATATAACCCCTGGTATACACTCATCACCACACTTAAAAGATGTTTATCTCGGTTTTCTACTTCATCGCAAATAAACAAATCACAAATAAGACTGTTTTGTTTAATTCTGGTATTATGAAGCATGCCTTAAATAAGTTACATTAAAGAATTTAAGTTTATGGCAGGTTGAAAAAAGTTATAGATTACTCACTTACTCATCGTCTATATCGCTTAATCCTGTATTCAGGGTCACGGTGGGCCTGAAGCCTACCCTAGGAGACTTAGGGAAAGAGGCGGGGCACATCCTGGATGTGGTGCCGAATCAATCACAGGGAACACTCACTCACACACTACGGGCAATTTGGGAACACCAATTAGCCTAATCTGCAGGTCTTTGACCAAGAATGGGGAGAACATGCAAAGGCGGGAATCGAAAGGTGCAAGCCGACAGTGCTAACCACTAAGCCACCCGTGCCACAGGAATCACTTACTGTTAACAAAAGTATGTTACAGCCAGAAAAATGCATTTTTAAAACATATACCAAAAGCAAATGAGTGTGCAGTTAAATGAGAGGGCTTACAGACCTTAACGAGATGCTGGACTTGCCACAACAACAATGTTGTCAATTAAAACAATAGAAGGGATTATAACAAAAACTTTTAAGAAAGAAATCCAACACGGAGTGTGGCAAAAGATGTTGGATGGTCCCATTCAGCTGTGTCTAAATTTGGTGCGAGTATAAATCAAATGTGAAGCAAAACATACGGTTAGACCAAGGAAGACATCAAAGCATCAGGATAGAAAGCTCAAAGCAATAAGCCTTGAAAACAAAAACAAATAAACAAACAATCAAGACAAATAGGCGAGCACAAGAGTCATGTTTTGTGTCAGAAGAAAAAAATCTGTTGAATGAAATGGCATTTACATTTAGAAATGCCAAACAGAAACACTTTTTAAGCTGGGTTTTAAAAAAGAATCGATCACGGCGTGTGGATGAAAGTGATCTTCAGCTTTTGTCTGGTGTCACTAATGGAACCTATAAAGATCACAGTCTGAAGAACACAATCTAATCTCCGCTCATTTATGATACGGAGTTGCACGTTAGGTAAAGCACCAGGGCAGGCGGCAACCATGAGTGGAAAACATTTAAACGCTTTTCTCATTCGATAGAAAATAGGTTTGGTGATAATGAAGTAATTTTACAGGATGATAATGCATCTTGTCACAGAGCAAAGAGTGTTTCTTCAGGAAAGACATAAATAAAAGGATATATCCTGTTCTGATTCGTCAACTGCGTTTCAAGAAGGTTGGAACCATCTTAATGGAGAATATTGTTTCATATTAGTGAGGTCCATGCTTCAAAGAATCCAAGCCAAGGCGGATTAACAAAGTACCAACTGGGGTATTTTTTGTTGTTGCTGAATCTCTAATTTTTTCCTCAACAGTGAGTGATTCCATAAATGTTTTCCTCTACTTGGTCTGGAAAAAATATGCCATTAATTAAAATAATTTAATTTAATTTTCTTGAGGTATGTTTGAAAATGCTAATTTATTATTTTTATTATTATTATTATACAAAATACGTGTGTGTAGAGATTCCAGAATGTTCCACCCATGCTTGTACACTTGTTTAAATTAGAGCTCCTTTTGAGATAGTTAAAAAAAAAAGGGTCAGCCTAATAAACATTGTGTTTTCGTAATTAGGAAATATAAAAAAATATATTTCACAGGGACTAACACTTAGCTTATCACCACTATTTAGTTTTTTAGATGTTTTTTTTTTTTTTATCTTAGCAATTATTTTCAAGACAATAATGAGCTGAACCATGTATGTAAGTGAGTGAACTGTCTACAAATGGAAGAGGGAAAAAAACATCTTTATCAAGATCAATCTAATATTGAAACTTTTTTTTCTTTTCATCCTTCTAAGAAGAAATTGGCTCATTATCACGTTTCCCGGAGTGACAACAGAATACTGCACCTTTTAAAGCGTTTCTTTCCTTTGAAAATGAGATGAGAAGTGTGTAAGGGTAATCATTCTCTTATGTGACACTGAAAAAAGTCAATATGCTTTTGTCCTCTTTCTCTGCTCATGTTAACGTGGTGTAAAATGGTCCAAATACTTCATGAACATCACCTGTGTAGAAAGGGACCTTATCGTTCCTCTCGTCTGTCCCTTTGTCACCTGCCTTTCTATCGCATATACTAATATGAAAATTCTAATTAATACATTATAATGAAGATACTGTATGACTGAATGTAATGGAGCTATAAGAGGTGGATGATAAAGACACCAGCTGCATATGCGGGACCATACAGTACATGCCAAGTTAGAGCAGCAGTTACTCACGCCATATCCTGCGAAGTGCAGAAAAAATAAACAACATTTTGCCATATTTTCGTTTCTAAAATAACTGTAACCAATTTGCGTAGGAATAATGTCGTGTTCACGTTACTGAATGACAAGTTGTCTCTTTTGCAGTTAATTTTGTCTCTTGTGGCCGTGTGGAACCCATCCAGTGTTTTAAGTCTCTACTGTATAACAAAGGTAAGAGTTAAAATGTACGCGAATACAATTTTATATTATACATTTATGAATTCACTGACTCACTCACTCTGTATAGTGCTTATCCTGTACAGGTTCGCAAGAGGATTGGAGCGTTTCCCAGGGGGCAAGAGGCGGGGTACACCCAAAACGCAAAGCTGGTCCATCAGAGGGTTCAAGCATGCACACACTCACTCACACAAAAACACCCACACTATGGGCAATTTGGAAACACCATTTAGCCTACTCTTGATTTTTTTTTTGGACTGTGGAAGGAAACCCACCAAGCACGGGGAGAACATGCAAACTCCACACACAGATCTAAGGCAGGACTCAAACCCTTGATCCTGGAGGTGTGAGGCCTACTTGCTACCCACTACACCACTAAGCCATCTATTTAAGAATTCATTCGTGTCACGGTACGCCAGGTCATGATCACCTGCGATTCCGATCCACACTCCGCTCCAGCTCAGCTCATCCTTTCTATCTATTTAACCACACCATTAAACAACCATTCTACAGATTATTGTATGCCCTCATGCCCAATAGTTCAGTGATCTCACCTGCCTTGACTTTCAGATATCGACCATGCTCTGTTTCACGTACCTCACTCACGTTTCTCCTTTTTCTCTCTTGGATTTCTGATCATCGACCTCTGATCTCGTTTTACGACCACAATTCTGGATCACGGACTTTGCTTGACTTTTTCGGCTTGGAACCTCGCCTGTCCACGAGCACAATTATTCCCCGCGGATCTGCCCTGTATTCAGCACACGCTGGCTCTTCACTCTTCACCTCTAATTTACAAAACAATCAGCGCACTCTACACCACAAGACAATCGGAGCACGCACTCTCTACAAGTATTAATAAGCCACACCTGGACATCATCACTCCACCCACAGCCATACAACATTTAAGGACGCTCAGTTGTGTCGCTCTCACCAGTCATTGCTAAGCGATATTTTCTGTGCTATGATACATTCCGGTTTTGCCTCATTTTATGATTCTGCGTTAGCCCCATACGTAGATCTCTCAGCCTTTGCCTGTTTCCTGACCGGATATTGTCTGCATCAGGTTTCTGATATTAAAGTGTAACCAACCTGCATTTGAGTCTAATTTCCTAACACAGAGTTACCGACGATCTCTGATACTTCTTTCCTTTGCTCACTCACTCACTCTCTATACCGCTTTATCCTGTATTCAGGGTCGCGGGGGACCTGGAGCCTATCCCAGGAGACGTAGGGCACGAAGCAGAGTGCATTCTGGACGGGGTGCCAATCTATTACAGGGCACGTATACACTCATTCACACACTACGGGCAATTTGGGGTACGCCAATTAGCCTAATCTGCAGGTCTTTGGACTGTGGGAGGAAACGGAAGTACCTGGAGGAAACCCACCAAGCACGGGGAGAACATGCAAAGTCCATGCACACAGACGCGGGAATCGAGCCTGGCCCGGAATCGAACCCGGACCCTGGAGGTGCAAGGCGACAGTGCTAACCACTACACCATGTGTCACACCCTTTCCTTTGCTTCCTACATTTTTTGTAGCCTATCTATACATAGCCTATCTATACATATACATTTTTAGCATGTTAGCCATTTACTTTTTTATATGATGAACTGAATTTAATTTCATTTTAACCTATACAACTACAGTATACAAACATGACTGAGCAAAAAAAAATGTCACATGGACAAAAAACAGCACGGATACATATGATCACACATTTTTTATGATTGTTTTTGTTAGTTTTTATGGCCAAAAAAGTAATAATAAAATGAGCATTTTGTGCATTCTACATTTTCGCAACGTCATTCACATATTCCGGTACAATTTACCCGCTTTAAAAGTACCAATAACTTTTTTTCTACCTGCCATATCTGCCACACACCAGCACAACCCCTGTATAAGCATGTTTTTTTTTTTTATCGATCCTTGATCAATGCTGTGTTTTCAATTTATGCCACTTAAGTTTTTAAAAGTTATACTGGAGATCAAATCTGACAGAATATAACAAAAGCATGTTTTTCTTTTCTTCTGAATGAAGCAGTACATAGCACACTAATTGCAGGTAGGAACTAAATATGTAGATGTGAATCGAAAAACTGTCATATTACACGCCACATGTTTGTGTTTGTCGCTGTACCTTATATGCAATTTGCATAAATTGATGCAGAAATCATGGTTCTGTGTTGTGCGCGATGTATACATAAAAAAACATGCGCCCGCCGCTTTGTCGATAGTGGGTGTGAATGCTGGATTATTGCATCGGAGTGCTCGTGATGAAATCTGCAGGTCACAGAACAAGGCGTACTACAGTACATACTAGGAAATGAATCATACAGCACCATGACCTCTAAAACTTATAGATCTTTCAAAAACACCTTTCCTGAAATATCTTACTGGTTAAAACTGGTTATCTGAATGGTTAAAAGTGCAAGCTGACTGGTACATACTGTACACCTAAACTCTCTGACTTGAAACCCCTCACATTTCTTGATTCTGTTTAAAAGTTTATAGAGTTCACTACAAACTAATGCACTTTTCTCATTTGTTAAAAAAAATTATCCATTTTGGTGTGAGTTTGGCAATTTAAACCCAGCTGCAGCTGCCCCAAATGACATTTTACAGATTGTCCAAGTCTGACTGCTGTAACAGAGTCTTATTAATTTGGGTATCACTTATAAAACATCCACACAGCTGGTGGCGTGTATAGGGGAAGTTAGAGGGAAGGCAATGATCTTACCCGTTCTGAAGGCTGGGTTCGAGGAGCATTAGGAATACCCATACACACGACACAAGAGCGGCAAGCTTGTTGGGACCGCCAGCCATGTCACTCGGAATCCAGAAAGCCTGCCGAGGGAAGAGATGATGCCGAGAATGAGCGAACCAGTGAAGTGATAGAAGCCGTTTTATGATTTATTGGTGGCTGCGTTGTTGACAACCGCCTGGCATGCAGAAAGCAACACATTAGCATTTGCAGAACACATGCTCTCAGCAGCCGTGCGAGAAGCTTGCTGTTCCACATGGACAAACTGGCACCAGGGTTGGCTCCAGAGACATCGCCTGAATGTGTTTTCTGTTCAGTTTTGATGAAGATAGACAGTCATAAATGGGGCAGGAATTATACATTTGCTAAGCCTGATAATTCGGCATACCAGCAATCATCATATTCACCATAACTTCTTGCATTAATGCCAAGCTGTGCCCACAGCTGCCCGTGGAAACAACACACTGAACTGGGCTGCCATAAAAACCTCATACTTCCCAGCCAAGCAGACTATAATGAACTAAAAGTAAAAAAAAAAAAAAAAAAAAAAAAAAAAAAATTAATGTGAATATTTCTATTCACACTGTATTAAGGACCTCTGCTCCCACTATGTGCAGTTTGGAATTATAAGTAGACCATAACACAACTTCAGGGAACAACAAATAAAGGAGGCAGAGCAAGAAGTAAATTATTCTTATACTAACTCCTTGCTAGTGTGCAGCAATTTTCACAACGTTTATAAAAACTTTTATCGTTATATTTCAAGTAAAAGCATCTTAAGCAATTAATAAAAATTCAGCGGAAATTAAATCTGGTCCTAAAACTTATCTTTTTATCAGAGCTTTAGGGTCGAAATAATTTGTTGCACTTTGAGATTTGCTTCAAATATAAAGTGCATTATGTATGAATAAAATGTATTATTATCATTATTATTATATATAACGATAATAATACATATTATTATTATTATTATTATTATTGTTATTAAAAGGTGTCTTTATCTTCATCAATGACACACATCTGATCGGCAAAGGAAAGCTTGTGTACTATTGATTTTAAGCAATTAAACGATAGCCAAAAATTTATAACAATACTTATACATTTTTAAATATAATATTTGTTATGTTGTCGTAGTCCTATTGAATCTTTTCATCCTATTCTCAACTTTCAGAAGAAAACTGAACGTTCCATGTCTGTCTATTTTTGGACACAATATTTTCAGTACCTTTCCTAATGTGAATACTGTAATTAGCCGATGGTAACTAAAACCTCGTCTAATGCTATCTAAGTGGAACTGTTATATTTTATTTCCCATTAATGACCTCAAACATTCTCTATTTCCTGTGACGGAAAGCGAGAGCGCCCAGCGCGTCCAGTGGAGAGAAGATGAAATAAGAAAACCAAGTGAGCACCTGTTAATTAAAACCTGATAAATACACATGGCCTCAGGAGAAGCAGCAGCATGGTAGAGATTAAATAATTGAACATCAGTCTGTCTTAATGGCAAATAATGTTTATTTAAAGACCTATCCATAAACCAGTGACACAGCAACACAAATCATTATGTTAGCTATATTTGAAAGCTTTCACATTTGCAGAGGTTCTTGACTTTAAGTTTAAGTTTTAAAACCTAATTTAAATCTGAACATCAAGCCCCGAGTCCTATCTCATATAAGAGAGTAGCATTCTTTTCAGGGACATTAATCTGTTCCTGAGAAACCACTCTTTTGTGAAGGTAAAAAAAAATGGAAAAAAAAGCTTGAGTTTTAACTTTATGAGGACAATCTCAAAGTTGGAAATATGCTGTTCCCTTCCTCGACAATTCCGCAACATATTGCATTTTTAGCCAGTCCAATCCACAAAGCTTAATTGGATCCCCATAGGTCTTCTACCTGCTCGGTCAACCGTGACACTAATCCAGAGCAGCGGTTAAGTTTCGGGCCGAACACAGTGATGAGATTTCCTTTGAGATCTGGGATTAAACCTGGAGTTTCTTAAAGGGATTCGGTGGTCTCAGTTAGAAGGAACCGAGCGATAGAAGCAATAATGTACCTGCTTTTGAGGTTTTGCATGGGTTTCGACTTGGGATAGAGTTTACTTTACTGTTATGGGTGTCGATTTCTCTGTGCAGTATCACATACAGAACAAATGCATATGCCAGAACGGTTCAATTATGACCATATAAACTTTGTTTTGTGTTTCAGGACGTGGGATAATAACACGATATAACTCACAGAATAAAAATGTCGCTCCCAGAATTTATTAAGCCTGATTGGACAGATAAGACGTAATAGATAAGTATACATAGGTATAGCGGATTTACAGTATAAGCACCTGTTGGACAACTATAAAATAAATTGATTGCAGCGACCATCTGCTGAAATACAGTATGAGGTTTGTAAGAAAGCAGCTTGGATGTTAAATATGCACCCCTTTATCTACAGCTATACTGACAGTATACAGTTCATGTGGTTCATCTCTCTCAAAGGCTTTTAAATAACTGGTTTGTAATTATTTAATAAAAGTATGAAACAATTCGATATAAAATTATCACAATATCCAACACATCTTAGAAAAGACTATTGTGAAACTTTCCACATGTGGTGATGATAATATACAGTAACATCACTGAGATGTTTAACAATATGTATCACTCCATGTGAATGGGTGAAATAGGTCAATACAGTCTCCAGTACTGAGGAAAACCCACATTCAAAACCAGAGGCACTTTCAGCAAGATAACTCATTTCACAACATTAAACAACAATCAAACCATTGCCAAAAAAATCTACTCCAAATTTCTTACACAACATAATGCAGAGCACTTTTTATTTTCTTTAACTGCCCTTGAGCCAGATGAGCCCCTGATAATCATCACTCACAGTCCTACGCTCAGCTCATACCCTCCCTCCGCAGACCGACACAAGCAGCTATAACAGTAGAATCAGAGGGCCAGCCTGCTACTATCGACTCTGCTCTGATCTCACAGGATGAACAGTTACATCAGGCACCTGGAGACTGCTTTGGTGATTCACAATACACTGAAGCATCATGGTAAAGCAAAATAAATAAATAAATAAATAAATCCAAATGTTCATAAGCTAAAACCAATTGAAAAATAAAAGCAAGAGTTTTAGTTTTATACATTTTGGAAATGGGGTTGGAATTCCAGTTGGGATTTAGAAGGAAAGCATAGCTTCTGTGTCAGTACTATTGGCACTCAGGTTCTGAGTTCGGTATTTGACAGGCTAAAGAACACAGACCCATTGTTGTGCGTTTTTCACAATGGTGAATAGAGATTAAAATAACTAAAAGCGCCTGGAGGTGCAGAATGAACAGAAAAAAAGAGTTGTGTTTTCTGTTCCTTGATTCAGAATGGAACTCGTTTCATCCTTCCCTACATTCGCTTTCCTCCAGAGGCTAAAACAAATGCTCATTACATTACTCTCTCTCTTAGGCAGGTTTATGAGTGATAACACTGAAAAATCCAGAACTCCCTGTATGTTTTTTTTTTTTTTTTTTTTTACACTGTTGAGTTGTAATGTATGTCAGATCTGCTGGGAAAGTCTATTATCATAAATCTGAAGGAAGATCAGACCCACATCCTGTGACAGCTTGTTCTTATGGATAAGGATACATGGTCCATAGGTTCTGCAGGCAAATATATCATTAGAAGCATTAATAACAATGGAATACCAGTAAAACTTTTTTTGGGTGGGGGGGGGGGACTTTTTCCAGACCTGAAATTCTCATGACATCAGACATTTTTTTAATGAAAAATCTGCACATAATGCTTCACCCTCGCCGTAATAAAGCATTATGCCCATACAGCATTAATATTTTTTCAGACTGATGAATGGGTCTATCAGCGTATGACAGGGTTTCTGAAATACTCACACTCAGAACCACGCCAAAGACTGAAAATGTGCTCTACGATGACAAAAGTTGGTTAATTAATTATGACACAGTGCCTCTGTTAAAGTATGGCAGTGTCTCGAGGCTGACTTAAATTACATTCTTAAGGTAAATTAGTTAAAATATAAGTGGAAATTGGAAAGTATGAACAGACAAGACTATAAAGTGTGACAATACTGTCACATATGGTAAGGCAAATTTATCCATATAAACAAATCACATCTGTGCAAAGGAAATGTGTGTGTTTAGCACAGATAACTATGCAAATATGTTTTTAAATCTTATTGCGTGTAGTAGTTATATAGCATAAAAGCACAATTTACGCACCATCTGTGCAAACTTCAAACTCTTCAAATGGAGTCACGCAAAATACAGAAATAATACAATCCAGTTAAAACCACTGTCAGTGCAAAGAAGAAAGGCATGAACAAGAATCCTTTTAGTCTTACCGATCAGAGAAAGCTAGTATTACTGATCGCGATTAGCTAGCAAGGAGAACATGTTGACTTCCCTGACTTACGAACGAGTTCCGTTCCAGGAGCATGTTGGTAAGTCAGATTTGTTCTTAAGTCTGACAAAGTGATTTATTGTACAATACATGTGAGCCACTTCCGCAATTTGTTCTCATCTAAAATGTTCGTAGAACTGCTGTCCTTCCATATCTACAGAAATTCGTCACTCGAATGTTCGTAAGTTAAGGACTACTTGTACTGTGAAAATTCCATCTCCCCAACATGGATCATGATATAGGGGTGTGTGTATTTCCATTAACCGCAGGGTTATGGAACCGGAAGCTTAATATTCACAGTGGGCCACCCGTGATTAGGGTTGGGTACCGAAACCCGGTGCCAATACGGCACCGGTACCTATATAACCGGTATGTACCGGACCGAAACAGAACGCGAATTTCGGTGCCTCA
>JAQMYI010000011.1:657630-681738 GCA_030014275.1 Clariallabes melas
CTTTACAATGAAGATCTGTAAAGTTATTTGGATTTTTACAACATTATTGTTGAAATACACAGTCCTGAAAAAGGGGCATTTCTTTTTTTGCTGAGTAATTTGAAGGTTTTTCAAAGGGATTTATTTATGGTCATACTGGTTCCACCCAAATAAGGATGGGTTCCTCTTAAGGTTTCTTCCTCATGTCATCTCACGGAGACATCTCAACACCATCGCCTCCAACTAACTCATTAGAGATAAAGTTTTTATTTCTTTTTTTCTATTTATATCTAGAATTTCTATTCCTGTAAAGTGTCTTTCTGACAATGTCTTACACAGCACTATACAAACAAAACTAAACTGAATTGATTTGGGTGTGAACTTACAATGCTGTACAGTATGAACGAAAATAAAAAGACACAGAAAGTAAAATCATATAACAGCGCAGTTAAAGACTGTTTGTGTGAGATGGTGCCTTGCTTGGTGATTGGTCATACAGCTTTGTGAGGAGAACATGTTTTTTAAGGATCCTCTCTGCTGAGAGTGATGAGAGGCTGATCAGTCGATTGCCCAGTGTGACTTCCCTAGCAACTCGCCCCACTTTGAGCTAGGCTAAATATAAAATGCAGCACTTCTATCCTCATGCACAAGCCACTCTGGTATTACTCCACCGTGGGCATATTTCAGTGAGGAATTTCCCAGCAAACTATGACCGAGGTTGTGTTATATGACAAAATTATTCATAACACGATTCCCATTTCAATGACACTCTAAACATGTTTTGATGTACTATATAGAGCTTTGCTCTACAGTTTATACTTTGTTGCATTAAAAAAGTTATTATTTCTTAAAATTAAATTCAAGAGAATTATTTAACATGTTTTTTTTTTCTTTCTTTCTGGAAACGTGCTTAACTGAAATGAGAAATGAGAGTGTTCCCCATTATCACCTGCAGGTCATTGTCATTCATAGGCATTCTGTGCCGTTTAAAAAGCCGTATATGAATCATGCAGTCTCCATGCTCCCTCTTGGCAGAGTGGCGTGCCATGAAATTGATCGATTTGAGCTGAAGATGCTAAATCACATAATGAGTACAAGAAAATAAGTAGAAGATAAACATCAAGCCCCGACTCCTGATGTTATACTGCCATTTCTGATCTCCTTGGATGCCACACAAATCCACTTTAAAAAGTCTGTGAAATAAATTGGAACTGGGAAACAGATTAACTTTTTAGACTTCTTGATTGGACGTTCAAGTTTGAAGAAATAAATCTGTTGCTGCCCCGGAGACTGGGTTAGCGTCTTTTACTTCATCAACTGTTAGTGAGGCATGTGAAGAAGAAAAAAAAAAAAACACTACTGATGAGGCCTGTAAGCACAGATAACATTCAAGTTAAGCAGGATTAGACTGGCTTCATGGACCCGGCTCCACTCGCTCAGATCCGGGATGGGAGCAGTCAAAGCTCAAAGGAGACACTCGGATCTTCAGTAGACGACTGGAAGTAAGTTGCTGGAGCAAGCTAGCTGCTAATCCTAGTGAATATGAGTTCTCAATCGACATTAACTTTTAGAGTCATTTTCAAGCAATGATCTTCCATTTACATTTAGGCATTTGGTTATCCAGGGACATTTGCACATGGCCTACAAGTTGCACACCTCTGGAACTTTGCATCTCGTTCTGCCCATGACTAGACATTGCTCACTTTTCACACAAATGTGGACTAACTGCACTCAGTTGTAACGTATCATGCATAACCTATACACTTAACATCTGGGACACTTCTAATTCACTTCTATTTCAATTCTTGTTCATTACTTACAGTAAATGCACCTAAATTCATTGTAAGTTCATGTTGGAACAGGAATAGGCTATCCCCAAACTGTTGCCACAAATTGGGGAGCATGAAATTGTCCAAATTGTCTTGGTATTCTGAAGGATTAAGTGTTCCTTTCACTAGAATTAAGGAGCCAAGTCCAATTCCTGAAAAACAACCTCACATAAAGACATAAGTCGCCTCCGAGTGGCGCAGTGGTAAAGTGCTCGCCCTATCATCCGGAGATCGCTGGTTCGGTTCCCGGTATGCTGTAACCTCTCACAGCCGGAGGTCTAGAGAGGTCTGATTGGCCGAGCTCTCTCAGAGGGGAGGGATGAGAGGTACTTCGTGCTCCCACATTAATCACGGCTTTACAGCCAATCAGGGGCGTCTGTGAGCTCACGCAAGCAGAAGGAGCGGATAGCACTGTCCTCCGAGTGTGTTACTCCGCCCCCAGCGGTTCGTGAGCGAGCAGTTCGAAAAAGACGCGGCTGGCTGGCGTCACACAGCCCTCCCGACTATATTTCCATATTTTGTGGCACAAAAACTTGAAGTTTAATATTTAATGTTTTATATTTAATTAACTGTACATGTAATTTCCCTCAAAGATATTACAAGCATTTGTTTCCTACTAAGAACCCTTTATTTGTTGTTGTTGTTTTTTTATTATTCATGGAATACTTGATTTACTTGTTTTTTGCTGTTGTTTTTTTTTTTTATTCAAAAACAATGTGTAGTGCTACTGCTAATTTTTATTCTGTCTGCAGCAGCATAAAATTAAAGTCTAATGAAATTCAAATGTGCTTTGACAGCTCTGGTCTATAGTGTTTATTTTTCATCAGGATAAGAAAATGATGCGGCGAGTCTACGCTAAAGCTGAACTGTCACGTATTTGGCATCGATGAGGAATCTTTCCAAAGAGGATCATGATGTACGTAAAGATTCTTTTTGTTCCTATTTAGATTTTCTGCTTATTTAGTTTTTCAGATATAAGAGCCTTTGACAAAAGCAGGATGTATTGAAATTATTGATAGAACGATTATTGATTATATATTATTATTCCCAGTGCATATCAAGCAATCAATTATGACAAATAGAAATCGATTTAAATCATTAAAATTTCCTAAAACACACAGCACTGCAGGATCCTTTTGCGTAGTGAAAATGCACAAGCTTATAATATCGATACTGTATACAGTATCTGTGCATGCACACCACACAGTTGTGTTTAGCTGACTACAACTAGCTTTATGGCTACCTGTGAACTAACTGTATAGCTGTACAGCTAAACAGGAAAGAAAATGTGCTAAATTCAGAATAACTTTGAAAGATACCAACTCAGTTTAGCTCAGTGGGACTGCAGAATGTTCTTATGAGTCTCAGCTGAACCTTGGAATGCATTTTTGCACGGAACGAGGGTAGTGAATTTTGGCTCCGATTACCTACATTGTAATCACACAACAACTCATGGCAAACTTCACGTTTTGTGAGCAGAGCAACAAAACCTATAACGACTGAGACCTATGTTAATGTACTTATATGCACCTCAATTTTGATTTGTTTTTGATTGACAGTCTGCAGTTGAAATGATTCATAGTCGAACGTCAAATGGTTTCCTCAAACTGACACTCGTTTATGGAAAGATTAGCGACATCCATCAGTAACCAAAATCATTCTTATGGCTGACTCAGGAAGCTGTCATGAATGTTAATTTCCTTTCTGTACGAAGATTCCTTTTTTTTTTTTTTTATGTGATTCTTCAACAGGCTGCTTAATGAAGATAACTAAGCTACAAGATAAATTGCAGCCAGATGTTCTCACTAATGTCAGACTAGTTTTGACAGTAAAAAAGAACTCTTTTATATTGTTGTGTCTTTTAATAATCATAACATATCATTAACAGCGTGTATAAAAGTAATAAACAGAAATTATTGCAATGGTTTTAAATAAGAGTTGGAATACAAGAGTAAAGATGAGAATAGTAATAATGTACCTATTTCCTAACAGGGTTTTAACTACACATAGCTTGGCTTAGCAAGCAGTGAGGATTTTTGTAACTATAACTTGTACATATTACCTTTGGAACAACTTTCACTTGCACGAAAAACATTGCCACATGGTGTTCAGGCTCCTGTGGGACCGGTTCATCAATATCGTCATTTCAATGTCAGTTTGCATTAAAGCCGATACAGAAGCACATATCTCACAGATTGCTTTTGGCCCTTTGCCCTCATCAGAACACGCCGATGTCGCTCCACCATCTGCAGATAATCAGCTGGGTGTCAAAACTATGACAGCCATGTCACTTCCAGAGGTCTTCATTTGATAATCCTGCTCGTCTGTAATCGATTGTCCCTCGTGTTTCTCCTCCTTCAAAAAACGATCAATAAAATATGCGGTCCCTGGCTACGGTTCTCACTCTGCTTAGCACCTATTGAGATCGTTAGCAATCCGTCTGGTTTACCTCCAATCACAACTGACTCTAATTAAAATTATGAGTAGGATAATGATTAATAGCGAACACACTGCAGTTAAGAAGTTGACTTGGCTCGATATCTCACTCTGACAAGGGGAAAATGAGTACAGAGAGCTCAACACAGGGCGGCATCCACAAGACAGGAAAAGAAAACGAGATGGAATCTGGCTAATCGTGAGCCAGGCGTGGATGGGACTGTGACAGAGGAAGAGACCCGGCTTTTTTTCTCCGCCACAAATCGAGGTCATTAATGCCTGAGAGCCGGCAGCCGTAGACTGAGCAAAGAACAGGATGACGTTAAGCTACAGGAGAGCTGTGACATTATGGCCTCAATTTGCTCAACCTAGAATTAATGCTTATCTGTGACTTCACAAGACTATTATTTATTCTTTTCCCCATAGGACGTCCATTTTCATTCAGCTAGAAAGCTTAAAGAAGCAAGAAGAAAAGAACGACATGCTCCGATAGGCAATGTTTGAAAATCCAGGCTGCTGTTAACTTATATAATAATCCGATAATTATTACTCTTCACTTGTTCATGTTTGCTTGTTCTCTGTGATTTTAAAGTAAGAACTGGCAGAGCTGCAGGACAAAGCACAGTGAGTACAGGGCATGAGGCCAAATGATATTCAGCATGAATTGTGAGTTATAACCCTGAGTTCACTCTGGCGAGCGACAAAGCGACAGCCGACCGTTCATTTTTATATCTACAAGTGGCATGGAGCTGCGATATCATCAACAGCGGCAACCAACAGCACAACCTGAGATTCTCTCAATTTTATGAGAATTATTGATGACACTGGAAAGCAACAAATCCAAACGACTATCTCAACTGATTCCATCGACCATTCGAGCCACATACAGAACGTTATTCCATTTCCCCCAAACCAATTTATCTACCGCTAGACTACTAACTACTGTTCGATCATATCCTGTCTTATACAACCTCACATTGAATGTGTACTGATACATAGAAGACGGGTGTCTCTGTAGCGTGTAAGGCTGGGTACCAAACTTTGGTACTTCCAGCACCGACTGAAGTGCTTCGGGACTACTGAGTATCGAAAAAGTGCCTCGTCATCCGTTACCAAATATCGATACCTCATAAGTAAATTTAATTAGTAAGTCAGGAAGCCCTCAGCGTAATGATTACACCAATAAGAGACCGGGCTCATGTATGTGTTGTATTTCGTGAGGCCTGACTGGGGTGTAAAAATGTCTTCGCAAACAAAAGTCTGGCTCAACTTTTTTATCTGTGATTATTTTTTTTCTGTGTGCAAATCAACGACTGCCAACTTGGCTGCTTGTACACAATTGTTTACTAGATTTAACATTACTGCATTAGGCATGCTGCCAGTGACCTGGGGATCCTCATGTAATTTCAGATAATGTTTAAGTGTAAGTAAGGTTTAGCTTACGGGCGGAGAGAGTTAGCTGGTTCCCAATTCAATTCTCACTTTTTACACATTTATTTTTATTAATATAAACAGACAGTGCACAAACACAAAGGTTGGACTACAGTTCGGAAGGTTCCAGGTTCAAACCCCACGACTACCAAGTTGGGTGTAAAATGAGATTTAAAAAATAAGGATAAGGGTGTCTGCCAAGTACCATAATATAAATAAAAAAAAACTAAAGTATGAATTATAGCACATAAGGATTTTTCTCCCTAATTAAATTTTTTTAGTACGTTTAATGTATATATAACCAAAAGTACAGTAAAAATCCCTTTTTTTATTGAGCAGGAAGCTGTAAAGAAGGCTAATAGGACTTTTATCCCCCCCAAAATCTTTATTGTGAAAGAAGGTTGTGTTAAATGCTGTTTCATAAATTTCTGTGACTGAATTTGTGCTCAATTTTTTTGAAGAAGACCGTAAAAACTTTTTTACATTTTCTTTAATGTAGATTTCTTTATTTCTCTGGTTCTCTGGCACAAAATGGTTAATAAATATTGACCAAAAAAAAACATCTGGCATATCAGACATGGTGTTCTACATACCCCTGTCCCTTCGCAGCTTCTACCTGTTAAAGCTGAGCCGATTGTCTGTTAAAAACCTTTTCCATTATTCTTCCAGGGAGTGAATCATGCACCATCTCCGAATTCAGGGCAGCCTTTAAAACACCCTGATGACAGCTATTGTATTGTCTTGCACTGTACTGTATGCTAATGGTTGTACTTGTGCATTCCCCTCATTCCTCTATTTCGACTTGAAGAGATGAAAGCTAGGAAAAATTCTGCTCAATAAGTGCTGAAATGTGGAACAATAAAGTAACATTTGTCAAAACAAGTATGGCAGGTTTTTACACAATACCACTGAGAGTCGAACAGTTTCCTTCTTCTTTACGGTTATCTCCTGAAAGATTAAGAGGCCTTCTTTGCCCTTACAAATTAGCCCTCTGAGCCTGACGTGACCGGGCCAGTAATCACGTGAAATAAACATAAACATAAACGTGTAACTTCCATACAGTCGCTTCTTTCTGCATTTATCCCCCCCTGTGGGCTCAGACTGCAAATTTCTTTAGGATGCTGAGTCACTTTTGGCCAGATTTTCAGACACCACCTGTCCTTCTGACCTTCCACTGTGTCTTTTGGACATGTAAGGACATGGTTCAGATCAATCTACATACAGTGAAAGAACCTATGCATTTTTTAGGAACCTTCTTTGATAGAGACTGTAACCATTAACGGTTCCACCATAGAGTACAACCAACGAAACCTTTAATTCATCATGAAATGGCTTCTCAGCTGATATTTGACTGATGGATTTTATTCTCAAACAAAAAGTCAAGGCAAGACACATGAATTCGGCATTAACCCGTGTCCTTCTGAGCAGAGTGACAACATAGCGGGCTCATAGTGGCGTCTAGTGTGACATATAATTCGTGCATCAGAACAAACGAGCATAATGTTGTTTCTTTGTAAACTGATTGCTGAGATGTTCATGCTAGAGTTTGCCTGTTTTTTTGCATTTTCCACTGATATGATGCTTAACTGTGCTAAATTTATGCTGCTTCCAAGTCCCATCCTGTGCCCTGGGTCAAGTGTCCCAGTCTGCCGCGCTCTAACCAATCACTTACCCACTCATCGCCTATACCACTTTATCCTATATACAGGGTCACAGGGGGGCCTGGAGCCTATCCCAGGAGACTTAGAGCATGAGGTAGGGGTACATCCTGAATGGCTCCCAATCCATCGCAGGCTACACACATGTACACACACTAACACACTACGGGCAATTTGGGAACGCCGATTAGCCTTGCATGTCCCATGTCTTTGGACTGTGAGAGGAAACCAGAGTACCCGAAGGAAACCCACTAAGCAGACCCCGTGCGAGACCATACTGCTAACCTTTACGCTGCGTTGCTGCTTTCTAACCAATCATCGAAACCGAATTCTTTTACCCAACTGTAATGCAATTTTAGCATTACAGATGGGTAATGCAGAAGGGAGCATTTATGAGAAAGGGGCAGAAGGAGGCAGGAATGAGCCCAGTGCTGTTAATTGTAGTTTTAAATTTTTTTTATTTATTTATTTATTTTTACTGAGATAAAAATGACTGGCAATGCTGATCAGCTTTAATCTCAGCTAATACTTCAGTTAATTCTTTTGAATGCTCTACTATGCAAGTGTAGCAGGTACATCCAATGTACTCATATGGGATATCATTGGCTTAGCTGCTAACTGTTGACTGTTAACACAGATCTCATTTCACCCGTCACAACGTCCCCTAATTCCGCCTCTCATGTGCCGTTCATACAGAACGCAACGAAGGCGTAGTATATCCCGCCCTGAACCGGCTGTGTGAAAAGAGCTTCAGTTCCAGCAATGAATCTGAAACACAGTCTGTTACATAACCACCAACTCCTGCTTTCTCAACCAAGCGATGGTGGAAAACATGCATGAAGGTGCACGACCAAATACACACCACCGTACAATGTTTACTGCTAACGAGCTGATACTGTAGAGCAAGACAGGCCTGAAGACATAGTTTAACCCGGTCACCTCTCTCACTTTACCAGAATATGTGTTATGTTCCTGGATGCATTTTGATGTCTTCAGGGGTGAACTCGTGTCTATAAACTGTATAGTTAGGATATTCACGGAGAGCAGGATTTGACACTGAAAAACCTCAAAGCTGTACAAGAGCATGACAATTGGCTGTGTACAAATGGTAGCATGTTGTAAAGCCCTGTTTAATCTTTCTCAGCACTGTCTTGCCTTTAAGCTTGGTATTTCATGGATTTATGCTTAATGCTAACGTTGTACATTTTACATTACGACGGTGCCAGAATGTTAAGGGCTGGACTAATTTTAGGTGGTACATCATCTAAGGTATTGGATGTTCTGACCATGCTAACACAAGACCAAACCAAAAAACAGGAAATATTTACTACTTTAAGGGCTACTACTGTATTATCCAGTGTAATGCCCTTGAACTACAGTCAATTAGATCAGGAAAAAAAATATGTTTTGCTGTTTAGTACGGGACAGGTGATGCAACATGTGTTTATTTTTACGCAAAACTTGATTCTATAATTGCAACCATTTGAGATTGTAGGACAAAAGTATACACTTACTTACTTACTCATCATCTAAACCACTTTATCCCATATACAGGGTCACGGGGGGTCTGGAGCCTATCCCAGGAGACTTAGGGCACAGGGCGGGGTAAACCCTGGACAGCACACACCCACATACAATTTGAGAATGTCAATTAGCCTAATCCGCATGTCTTTGGACTGTGGGAGGAGACCAGAGTACCTGAAGGAAACTCACTAAGCACGGGGAGAACACACAAACTCTATGCATACAGAGGCAGGAATTGAACCTAGACCCTGGAGGTGTAAGGTGACAGTGCTAACCACTAAGTCAACGTCCCGCCACAAAAGCATACAGGTTTTCCATAATTTGGGAGAAATATGCTCACCACCTTCTCAAATCACAGAGAGAAAACGTATCTATCAGTAGCTGTGTTTACACGGGCAATATTTATTCAGTCCGATTGAAATCACACTCTGATTAGAGATTCCAACTTAACTGTTTACGCTGGTGAAATAAGATGTGTTTATGTGCTCAAAGCCTTTAATAAGATTCTTGTTTGACATGCGCACTATGGTTTCGCCCGCTGTGGAATGTGTAATCTGCTGGAAATAGAACAGAACAAGAACATAAAAATATTTTTTTTTCCAACTTTGTGAACTGTGTTGCCAGAATGGGTGGTTTTCACCAAATTTCACCACACCTCCCTTATCTAGACCACCTGAAACCTATCCTAGGGAACACACACACAAGCCAACACTATGGGCAATTTGTTACTCCAATCAGTGTACAGTGCTGTGAGAATAAACCCTGAGGAAACCCACCAAACACAGGGAGAACATGCAAACTCAGACTGGAAGCGAGATTCACACCTCCAACCCCCAAACCTGGAGGTGCGAGACGACCACAGTGCTAACCACCAGTCACCGAGCCACACTGGAAAATGTGTTGCGGTTTATTTTTTTTTTTTAAAAAGGGTAATTTTATCAAAACAATGTGTGCATGCATAATTGGACTACAATGCATGTTGTACAACATGTTCAGAACAATATTTGTGTCTCTGCTGTTCTTTCTAATTAAGCAGCGATCTAAGAAGCACATACTGAGTGCGAGAGGATCTTCACAGCTCATCAATAACTTCCCATGTGAATACTCGCCATGTTACCTAGTGTTATCTCGGTCAAACATGCACAGTAGGAATATATTTATATAAAAAAAAGAAATGATTAGATTAAGAGTTACACTGGATAATAGTTTCTCATTTAACAGATTATCAAAAGGTTTACACGACCACTCTCACTCCATTTGAAAATTGCTTTGGATCAGGTCGGATTAGGCCACTGTGTCCAGACTGAGGATGCATTTTCATTCTGATTTGGCTTTTATTTTGATTATTAGCGATAATACCAAGGTCAATATAACATAGGTAATGTTTCCAAAAGTAATATTGCGTTGTCCGATTTACTTTGTGTGTTGTGATAATGCCATGGTGTTTGCAAATCTCTTGCATTTGTGCTGGTTTCAGATTTTGTTTTGTTTTGCGCTGCTGTAATAATGAAGTGTGATGCATCACCATATGGGTTTTTTTTGCTAAGGAGAAACAGCGAGAGAAGGGGGGGGGGGGGGGTAAAGAGAGGAAGAGAGAGGGAGCATGGATCTTATGTCATCGTCTTGTTGTTGCACTTACCATTTTTAACTCGTGAGAAAAGGGGAGAATTTAGGTACGATCACAGTGAAGGATCACAGTTCTGCTGTGCACGCTGCACAATGTACTGCTGTACAAATAAAGAGTAAATAAACAATCCTAACAAGAAGAGATGCAGCCCAATTATAAATTCAAATCACTTTTGAGGTGCAGTTATGATTAATGCTGGAGCATTCACGAAGTAGGTCTACAACAACAATAAGAACTGAAAACAAAACACTACAAAGAGAGAATCAAAGAAAAAGAAAGCATAAATCTGGCAAAAATCCTTGGGAGTAAGATCCAATAAGCATCCTCTCCACAGAGACTACTGAAGATTTCAAACAGATGCTGAATTGATCGCATTTACACGTGGCTTGTCAATATCTAAACCTTGAAATGTCTTTATAGTTAATAGAATCTATTAAATACAGAGCTCTTACGGCGTGCTCTTGACTGTGGCTTTGAGTTTGAAGAATGTTCTTTTAGTCAAGTAGAACTCTCAGGAAGCTATAAATAACTTTTCCCCCATATAAGCTTTTAAAAGATACCTAAAGGCAGATGCTACATTGTGGGTAAATCGATAAACAGACAGCAGGGTGAAACACAATTCTATATCTAATTATGTAGCCCTAGATGTGTTTTTGAATCTAGCTCTCTTCATAACGATTATGAACTTCCCAATCACCAAGGATGATATCTTTATCTCGGATTAAATGAGCGAGAAAAGGCTCTGAAAATGTGCTACGTGTTCATGTGTGTGTGTTCTGATGTGGACATACTGTACATCTGTGGTATTACACTAGTATACTCTATACAGATTTAGTGATTTCAGAACACTTGATCCACCTCGGTTCACCACTAACTAGTCACCAGGAATTCAGTAGTCGCTAGTAGATTTAAGGGAACGTTCCACTTTCCATTCGCGGATGAGCATGGCCATTGCTTGTTTCTCAAACTAATATGCTAGTACGATAGTACTCTTGTGTATTAGCTTTTTGAAAAACAGTGTGTTTACTAATTCAAGAACTAGAGGACAAACTTGATTTAGTATAAACGTTTACTTATATTTGGTATAAGTATTGTTTTATGACTAGTTCACAATGCGATCTGTCAAATATTTTCTCCAACATGCAGGTGGATATCAAATTAAGACCCCTGATACATAGCTAGCTAGCTATCATCTTTTAGGTATACTAATGATATAATTCCTTTCAGTTTTTCAGACACTGATTTCAAAAATGTTTGGGATTTGACAATGGAAAAAGAATCAGCTATAGAAAGGCTAAGCAGCAAAAAAATTAGATCACCCTAAAATATCCTCAAAGTAACTTAATTAGACTGAGTTTCCCAAAAGCATTAGAAAGTTCAGATCATCTAAATTAAGTTAGAAAGCACTGAATGTCACGCTCATGCTAAAATTCAGCGATAATGTTCCTGTTGCGATGCTTTTAAAAAACCTCTATCCGAAAGAGGCACACCAGACCCTTTCTGAGTTCGCTCTGTATTTCTCACTCTCAGCACACCAGCCTGAAACACCTCGTATACCCTTCCTGGCCACATAAAGTGCTAAAATCCTGGAAACGTTCAATTTGT
Source organism: Clariallabes melas (assembly GCA_030014275.1). Lineage (NCBI taxonomy): Eukaryota > Metazoa > Chordata > Actinopteri > Siluriformes > Clariidae > Clariallabes > Clariallabes melas. The sequence continues at coordinate 669,720 of JAQMYI010000011.1, forward strand.
AACAGAGTAACACAAGGCAGCTGTAAATGGCTCCCCTGAGCCTCCAGACCTCCGGCGTCCAGCATTTAACCTGACTCGTTCCTCACCTGTCACCACCTCCGTTCCCCGACGGCCTTGACTGTAGATCCTGTGGCTTCAAACCATTAATCTGTTACACTCCGTTTCACGTGTGTTTATCTATACGGGAAAGCAAAATGTTTGCTTCTTTGTTGTTCTATGCGCAGGCACGAAGATGAGCCTGGCAGAATGTTCTCTCATTTCTCAGGCAATTGATTTTGCTCAGGGTTGTTTTGCTTTGGGCTTTTAATTTTTTTTTTTCTCTTTTTTGTCTTAATTCAAGGTCTTTTTTGCAATGGATGCATTTTGAGAGTGCAGATTTTCATGGGTGTGAGTTCACAGGTTCATCCTAGGATTTTTGAGGACGAACAAAAAAAGAAAGCAACAGATAATGACTGTCATGAAGCATATTCTACGTTGGGCTGAAGAGCTAAATCATTCTGTCTCATTCTCGCTCACCGTCTCTCTCTCTCTCTCTCTCTCTCTCTCTCTCGATCTCTCTAAAATACAACCCCCTCTACCCGAACTCACACACTCTCACACATACACGCTCAGAACCACTCACATATTCTCCAGCGCTTGGCTTGATTCTCTGGTAGTTCTGCTTCATCACTGATCGGAGAAATAAAATAAACACAAAAACATCTGGTTCCTCTTCTTTCTTATCTATATAACAATGAAACAGTGGGTCAGACACTAAAACTGCATATAACTGAATTACTGCATTCAATCTCTATTTATTTCTTCAGATGTCTGGCAATCACTAAGAGCAACCTACTGTATAAATAATTTAAGCTATCTAACAGACATCTGGTCTTAAATCCAAACCTATTCATCCATATATTTTTTTTAGATTTCTGTTTAAATATGAGGGGGAAAATACCCACACAGTCTTCTACATCACAATAACAGTATCATCAGACTGATTTATGCTACTTAATTAAAATGACATTTAAATTCAGATGCTAATGTGAACAGGTGTTCAAAGTGAGTAGAACTGATAAAACTGTGGGGTGTGTGAGGCGTCGCAGTGCATTTTTATTGCTTTTTTTTTACTTAAACATCAATCATTCAATCAATCAATCAATCAATCAATCAATAAGAAGTAAAAGAATGAGTAACTCATCTGTCTATAGCTTGTCCTACCTGTTTAATTATGTGAATGAGGTAAATGTAATGAGATTGGATGAGGCTAAGGATTCACCTCAGGACTGCACTTCTGCAGCAGACGAAGGAGACCTGTTAAACCTTCAACAACAAACACACATTTATCACACACACACATGCTGTACACACACACACACGTCCTTTCTCGTTCTCATGAATGAACCACCACGCTATTTTGCTTAAATGTTGTAAGGATGATAGTTTTACCTCACAAAGACATCTTGAGTGAAGTGTCATTAAGGTATAAAAAAAAAATTATAATAATTTACCTCAGCACAGATTAATCTCTTCTTCTTCTTCTTTTTCTTCAGCTTTTTCAGCCACCTTCGGAGTTTTCTCCAGCTTTGAAGCGCCTGATGATGAGTCTTTTTCTCTCTCTCTCTTTCACTTCCACACCAATCCCTTCTCTCCCACAGTGAAAGCCTGGTGTTCCTCCCTCAGAAGTGCTGGAGAAGCTGAAGCGCCTCAGAGCTAACAGAGCTAACGCGGCTGCAGTGAGGAGGGAGAGCCGTTAGCGTCGCGCGCGAGCCTGCGTCTCTCAAACCAACCTTCCCGCCCCCTTCTCCCGGCGCGCGCACATTGGTGCTGGCGGGAAGGGGGAAAAAAAATCCCGCGCGTGAGGAGGGCTCGTTCAGTCTCTCTCTCTCTCACATACACACACACACACACATCACGCGCTCTGTGTATCTGTGCACTATTGAGTGTTTATTAAACACTACACTGTACACACTCACTAGTGGACTACAGGGGCAGTAATAAAGAGTGTTTGGAATACATTCCCTGTTAATAAAGCAGGGCTAATTAAGACGCACTGGGACAATGTTGTGCAGATTTATTTGTACCTTAAGCTTAATACTCGGGCAAAACACAGTATTGGTGCTGATTTTATTTTCTTTTTTTTTATGTTTTACATATAACACAGATAATGTGCGTGCCAAAGAAGCTACTTCTGAACTTTATGCAACATAGAAGTGACGAATTCTGCTTCCATAAAAATTTCAAGTTACTAACTTTAGCCGTTTTGTAGGTATGTTACAAAAAATAAAACTCGTCCAAATAAAAATATATAATTTTATTTTAAAAAGAATGACAACAGATACAGAATGATACCAAATCTATTACAATATCTCTGAAAATAAAACAAATTAAAACTTGAAAAATGTCGGCAATTTTTAGCTTATACTTAGCAAAATTCCAGTGAGATTACAGATGACCTTATTACAGAACTATATACTGTACATTCCAATAATTTCTATAAGTTACACTACGATGCACTTCACAAATTACGCAGTAGCTACGTTTTTTTTATTTTATGTGCCCCAAGAATGGCCATTTTTCAGCGTTATCCTGTCTTGCTTTAAACAAAAAAAATTTCAAATGCAAATTAATAATTTTTTTATGGGTATTAATACTAAAATTGGTGTAAACTTCTAGAAGCATACTGTATAACCCGTAAATTGTTGTTTAAATTAAAGCATTCCATGCTAAATGAATTATTTTTCCCCCTAAAATCTGTGGTGCCCGTAACCGTGTAAAATTTATGTTGCAATATCTTAACAATTTTGAATTTTTGAATAATACACTTTTTCAGGTTTATGTCTCTTCAGGTGAAATCTAAATTTGCCATGGTTCATTTGAATGACAATTAAGATCATTGAAAGATTAGAATTTTTAAAAGTTACAGACACTACATAAAATGGCATGAAATTATATTTAGCAATTGGGTTTCTTTTTAATCTGATGAAAAAATATAAATGTGTTTTATGATCTTATATTAAAATTCACTTTTTTTCACCTAGGTGAGACACTTTTTGGTACCATCACCATGTTTTGTGTGATCAAGAAAGTAATCAGGTTCTCTGGTGAAAACTTATTTAGTAATTTACTTGACAAGTTATATTTTACATACCTGTAACTGACAATTAATACCCAAATAGTCAATTTTTTATTATACACGTTTTTATACACGGCTACCATCATTGACGGTTAAAATGTTTGTAGAAATAGTTAAATGATTAAAGCTAAAAATAATCTGATGAACTTTAATGTAATCAGTGTTATTATCAGAGGTGGGTAGAGTAGCCAAAAAATTTACTCAAGTAAGAGTAGCTGTACTTCAAAAAATAATATTACTCAAGTAAACGTAAAAAGTAGTCACCCAAAATATTAGTCAAATTAGAGTAAAAAAGTATTCGGTGAAAAGACTACTCAAGTACTGTACTGAAATATACTTACACTATATATTCACAGACTGTTAAAGTAACATTATATGTACAATTAAAGTTAACATGTAATCACACAAACATGAAAAAAGCATTCTATACTCACTGCAAGAATGTACACTAACCGCAAGATCCCACTAGTAGCAGCATGGATTTATGGGCGTTCCAAAAATTAGAGAAAAATGTGGAAACTTTTGTTTGCGCATGCGCAAGTGAGCGCATGTAGGACGGATTCACAGGTAGGATGAATTTATAGAACACCGGCTGAAGGTTTTTTCCCCACTATGCCGCCTGATCTGATTGGTGAAACAGTCATGCGCCAGATCTACCGGCTGGCTGCATGTTAGAATAAATTATTAGAAAAGTAATGAGTCGACTGTAGCCAAGTGTAGCGGAGTAAGAGTTGCGTCTCTTCTTCACACATCTACTCAAGTAAAAGTAAAAAGTATGGTGCAGTAGAACTACTCATAGAAGTAATTTTTTCCCAAAAAGTTACTCAAGTAAACGTAACTCAGTAAATGTAACTCATTACTACCCAGCTCTGAATATTTTTATTTCAAGTCGAAGCCCACGTACATGTCTGTTTGTCTTTCTGTCCGACAGAACTCTCTGTCTAACTTATTAATACAAAGAAATCACATTCTGTAAGGCTGAGTATCACAGAATCACAGATGAGAAATGGAAAAAGTAGATCGGATAAAGATGAAGTTTTGTCTTAAAATGACTCCAGCGTGTTAAAATTCACTTATACCACTTCAGCGCTGTTATTTCAGAGAGATATGAACTAATCCCAGTAAAATTATCCAGTTTAGCTTTTCTAATGAATATCTATTGATACAGGTGTTTGTTTACATTGAGCAAGTAGCTTATTAGTAGCTTATTTTAAAATAGATTATTAAATCTGGCACTTAACTGTTCATAACATAGCTTTTACTCAACATTTTGATTTTATTGCATAACAATGTGCTCTCAGTCCGGGTATTTTACATGCCCTCACCTTGGACTGCTGCAGATATGTTCCTTTAACAACCAGTGTTTTATGTTATAGTTACGCTTCACATTGCTGCATTTTATTAGCGCCCAGTTTCAGAACATATGTGACAAACTGGTTTTAAACTTCCCACAGGAAGAATAAACATACATTGATCTGGCCATACATCTTTAAAGGTTCAGTTTTCATAGTTGACTTGCCTTTTTTTTTTTGAGTAAGTTTTTTTTGTTTAGTTTAATATAGGGCTTTCACAGTGTTTTGTTGCTTTTCTTCTTTTTCTTCTTCTTAGAGGTTACAGCAGCAGATAATCCAATCCATATCTTTGATTTGGCACAGGTTTTATGTCAAATTCCCCTTTCTGGTACTCATTTTGTCCAGATTCAGCACCAGCACTGAAAGTGGCCTCCCCTGGTTGGGGAATTGACCTCAGGTCTTCTATAAACCTAATGGAACTAACACAACACAGAGCTTTAAAATACATCATAAAACGTGAAAAAACCTGGCTAGTGCTAGTCTACCTCACTCAGCTAGCTAATGGCTTACTTGTACATTTACATTTACATTTAGGCATTTGGCAGACGCTCTTGTACGCTTCCACAGGTTGAAAGTTGAGCTGTGAAGTACTCAGATCTCCACTACAGTAGGTTTGGTGTTCTAGCATAATTTGCAGATCATTATCTTTGCTGAAGCATGTTTTATTTTTATTCCGTCTCATAAAATTTGTTAAAAACAAAACCATTTTAATTAAATGTGTTGATAAATTAAAATGTGTTGGTAAGTCACAAAAGGCCATATTCCTTCTGAAAACACCACTAAATTTTTAACTTTTATAATTTGAAACACATTTCTTTCATTCATATTCTAGTGACCGTCAGATCATTTGGCTCTTTCGGCCCCCAAATGGACTATCTCTGGATTTTATAGTTTAGCCAAATGTAGCATTGCTTTGACCTATGTATGGAAGTTGTGCCCCCATATCATTTAAATTGTTCAATACTATACAATACTAAATCTTAGAATTGACAGAAAACCATTATTATACATTATGTTTGGCATAGAAGCATTAATGCACAAACATCTACAGTAACACTATTACATTCACCTATCAGCAATGAAAAGATGACTACACAATTATTATTGAATAGGTGCTTCCTTTTTCCACCAAAACCATGATGCGCTATGTGTTCTGACTTTCTAAGGGAACCAACGTTAACATTTTCAACAACTGGACTACACAGGCCAGGCTTCACTCTCAATGTGCCTGGGGTGAGCTTTGGGCCCCCATGACCCTGTCACCAGTTTTCCTTCCTTGGGCCACTTTTGGTAGGTCCTGACCACTGCAATCCGTAAACGTCCCACAAGAGCTGCAGTTTTGGAGTTGGTCTGACCTATCAGAAAAAGTGAACATTTTGTCCCTGAAGTTGATATGTTGGAGGGATAAAAAAAAAAAAGGGCAAGTGAAAGATTTGAGCAACAAGTGCCAAATTGTCACAAATACATGACTGGATCGGAGAAAATCCAAAACTACTGCTCTTGTGGGATGTTTCCAGGCCTCCAAGGAAGTGATATTCTTTTTATATTAGTCGAGCATATACTGTATCTTCAATAGTCACAGTTTGCAATAGTTACATTAAGTATAAAGCTATACGCTGAACGATTGCCTGCCATTTGCCCAATTCTACAGGTCTGTTCTGTTAGACAGGTTAATTCATCCACAAAGATATGATTAGATTTCCAGCTCACTGGTGTTTGACTCGATATTGTTTGTGCATCAGATGATAAGGAAAACTGCTTAGCAGACACAAAGGAATCAGGGAATAATAGGTATCCAAGGCTGGCCATCTATTACAGAAACAGAGGAATAAGGTGGTGCAAGCCTGGAATTGAAAGGTTTTTTGGCTTCACACATGTGTCTCAGAACCATGTAATATCTTTTTGAATTCCTGACTTATTTTGCAATAACACACTAGATTCAGTGTAGCACCCTTAAGGGTACTTTGGTTGTTTTCTACAGTCTTTCCTGTCAAAGGGGTTTCCAAGTCAAATCACTTTCGGTGCCAAAGAATCCATAACTATCCAAAAACCCATGTAGAAATTTACCAAGCCAGCTGACACATTCTGAAAGACATGAAATTGTAAATGGATTAGTTGCTTTAGTTAGTTTTTTATTCTTATAAAATCTTATTTCAAAATAGAGCAGACTAATAATCTTAAGTCCGAGTGGTTGTTCATTACTGTTGATTTTGGGGTTGGGTTGGAGGCTTATGTATGAAAATAGCCTGCCACCCACACAGCAGGAAAATGGGCTTTGTGGGGCATGGTTCACAGATAATTCTGAGCAAATTCTGGAAATAAAATTCAGCATGACTTAGCAATTGCTAAAGTAACCTCATCAGACTCACAAACATCCAAATGCATGCCAAATCACCTGAAGCTAGAAATGAAATAAACAATTCATTTCAGGGTTTCAAACAATTTATTCTGCCTGACTGTGAATGCCAAGCTGGTAGAAGCTGCTATTGGATTGCAATATTATAAAGAACCTGGTAAGAAAAAACAAGTGTTGCTATTAGTTAAATCGCCATCGAGCCTGAATTACACTTTAAGTTGCCAAATGAGTTGGGTTGATTTTAAAAGGCAGTATTACAGTAAACGAGCCAAATTATCTTGATGGTGCCAAGAAATGCTTTACCTGAACAAATGCTATGCTGAATACAGAACATATTATATTAGACCCCAGAAATGATATTAACATGTATATGTCAGCTGTTTTAAACAAACAGCTACAGTATGTTGTATGGCAAAATTTTTCAGGTTCATTAGCCATCGTTCAGGTAGACACATAAGAGTAAATAGGGCAGTTGTTTCAAATGAGTAATTAATTATTGCTGTTAAGTTTGATAAATGGATCTCGTGCTGAGTCCAGTCATATCTGGAATTTCATTTCATTCATACACCTGTTATTTTATATGATAGAGAAGCTGTTGAAGAGCTTTGAAGAACCGCCTGTAGCTGGAATTGGTACCTTTACATACTTGTGAGCCAATTAATCTCATCTGTAGATGAGGAGAGAGAAACAGTTCTTATACCAAAGAGATATTCAGATCGCTCTAATTGATAACAGGACTTTCTAAAAAGACTCTTTTCAGTTTTATGGTGATAAGATGTTTTGCTCTTCACCAAACCAGACTCATGTATAATTAATCAATGCAATCTTGCAATTCAGCACTGGTGCTGTTCTTTTTACAGAAATGACAAATATCCTGTGAGGCTCGTCACAGTTTTTAGCTTTTTTTTTTTTTTTTTTTTTCCAACGAGGAATAAGTGTGGTGGTGAGCAGTAAAGGCTATGTTACACTTCTATTTTCTTTTTTGCATTGCATATAAACACAGTGGTTATCTGTCTGTTCTTACATCCATAACGAAGAACAAAAACCTGTGTTAGCTGCCAGAAGCAGCACAAGTAGTTTTCTCTTGACAGGGAAGGTGGTTCATTGTGATAATGCATTGTTTACTGGGCAGCAGGGGCGTATTTTGAGAATGACTAGCTATAATTTGCAAAATGCTAAATTTCTGTTATGTGTTCTGTCCTTTGGCGATGTTCCAATCTGCCGGCACAGCCAGAGGTACACAGGATCAGTGCAGATCGAACAGTTCTTCATAACCGCAGTGAGAACACAGTCTTCCATCATCACCGCTTTGGGGCAGTAACGGCTATAATGCAAATATTCCAACATATGTAAATCTATCTGACATTATATTTAAACTAAACACTACAGAGCCAGAAAAAAATAGCCATCCAGATTGCGTTGTTATTTATTTACAATGATACATTAATAAACTAGCCCAAAGGTTAATGTCTAACCGCAACCTCTGAAGCTAGGTGTTGTTAGTAAGGAGTCCTGAATCAGCATTGGTTATTTCATGTAAACACAAATATATATTCAATGAGTGTGGTTAATTTGTTAGAAAGAAATACAAAAATGTCAAATGTGACAGCATCTTACCGGTGTTAGCAAGGAGTAACCAAGTGTGAATAAATATTCAATGAATGTGGTTAATTTGTTTTTTAAAAAGAAGCGTGAAGTTATGTCTAAATTGAGCTCTTAGTTCATACTTGACAGCTCATCTGCATATCAGCGGTTTGACAGGGTGCCAGCGCATGCCCTGAGGTTAGCCACTAATCACGCCTTGGCAACAGCAGAGAAAGTTGAGATTCATGTCAGAGAATTGCTCACCATGATTAATGGATCCTCCTAGAGGATAGTCTGAGATGCAATTACAGAAAAAAGCCAGAAGGTGCTACGCTAACTCACACTTCTGAATGTCCCATAATTGAGCTGCTGATTGAGTTTGCATGAGGACACAATGCTCGAGAAAGCGTCTTGGAATATACAGTCTTGCACAGATGTGGATGCGCATTGATGCAACATATGTGAATTCCACAGGGCTGCAGCTAAAATGATTGCTTTCATATTGTATTGTAAATTAGATCTGCTGTCTATAATCAGAACGTATTGTATAAATTCAATGATATGTGATTGTAAAGGAGGTCGTTTATACAAGAGGAAACCTCTATTCCATGAGATACTGTATGTCATTTAATGCACTTCAATACGGACTTATCAAGAACGACAGAACTACAAATTGTAAGGGCTTTCATCTATGCAAAATGGTTCTTAAAATTAGAATGACAGCAAAGTGATTCATCTTTGTGCCACCCTCCTTCATAATTAACCACAGCTTTCATTAGATGAAAAAAAGATTAGCTTATATTAAATTCCAATCAGCTGAATAATAGCTGAACTCTCCCTTGCCCTTTTTCTCTGATCATAGCTTCTTTCCTTTCATGATATATGCACTGGCAGTTTGGCATGTGCTACTGCTCAGTGTTCTTTTTGGTTTTATTGCCGTAGCCTTTATTGCAGGCTTTTTAGTGGAAGGAGATGATGCATTTTCATTGAAACGAGAAAATAAAGAGAGAGCATGGTTTGCACAGATCCGAAAGAAAGAGCGACGGAGAGAGCGATAGAGAGAGAGAGAGAGAGAGAGAGAGAGAGAGAGAGAGAGAGAAAAGAAATAGAAAAACCTCACTTGATCTCGGGGTGATATCATGTAGTGTCAGAAGAGCCAGGCTTGTTTAATATCCCTTAAAGTTTGTTATTTAGCATAATGCTATTTATTTAGACTGAATAAATCCACTGCTCTCTTTCTCTCGCTCCCCTCCCTCTCTCTCGCCTCACTATCTCTTTCCAAATGTCTCCTTTTCCTCCACATGCCTTACAGGCAATTGTATGAGATACAAATGATGTTTTAGTTCTTGTTTTCACATCACAGTGAGGACCTCACACATGGTCAACACTGAACCCACTCATTTTGTACCTTATTTAAAAGACGGAACTTTTTGGTGGCTAACAAAGATTGACAAACCTAATCAACAAAGATTCAAACATTCATAACCTTAATTCCTTATAGGGGAAAAAAGGTACTGAGTTTTTTTTTTATTTTTTTTTTTAGATTTTACAGTAAGATGAAAAGTAGTGCTGGAGAACACTGACAGGAATCAGAAATGTCACAGGAAATAAAAAGAACATGGTAAAAAAAAATCTAATCTTTTTCTGGGCGTTATAGAAAACAACATTTTCTGTCAGACATTTGATAGACAAATGGCACATAAAAAAATTAATGTGTCTGTTTAAATGCAGTGTTTGGTTTAATTTATTTTCCTCCTACACTATATAAGCAGAGTAGGCAATCATATGTAAATCATGTTATTATTAACTTGTATATTTAATTAACAAGGGGAATGTGGGACACTAGAACAGGAACATAAAATAGCTTTTCTCTTTAGAAACTAACTATGTATTTTATTTACTTTTTTCTTGGCCTGTCAGATATTTTGCAGCATACACTAATCAGCCACAACACTAACAGCACCGCCTGGTGAATTCAATAGCATTTATTATCAAATATACACCAGCACACTGGAGACAAGATCAGGGGGACCCAAGGCTCATTTATGCCTGCAGAGACCAAAGGCTGGCCCATCAAGTCTGATACCACAGAATAGCCAATGAGGCACAAATTGCTAAAAAAAAAAAAAAAAAAAATCAATCCTGGGCACGAAAGAAAGGCGCCAGAACACCCAGTGCATCACAGTCTGATATTTCTTGTGACCCATTAAGAACCCAAGGCCGCTGATCCGACCCCCAAACTCCCGAGGTCTCAATCCAGTGTACATATGGGATGCATCAGACAAAGAAGTTTGATTCACGGTGGGGGGGCGGGGGTGGTCAAACCCTGCACAGACAATAATTTGCTCAGGATCAAAATGCAGACTCCAAAACACCCTTATCTAAGATGCTGGTGTAACTGTTAGAATTTCATTAATATGTTCCTGAATTCACTGTATGGAAACCAGTTATCATGGCAAAAACATTCAACACAAACAACCACATCATTCGTTATTATTATGTGAAGAAAAAAAAAAAAAAAAAAAAAACATTTCTATTTAGCTTTAGTAGTCTAACGGGACTGCCAGTTTTGTGCCAAAATTAATTTGTATTTGGAGCTGTTCATGACTATTCATGTCTATATAGCTAATGCTCCAGTGTCAGCTGAGGAGAAGTAGTGTCATAGTATGATGCTGCCACCACCATGCTTCAGCAATGGAAAGCTGCCTTGTTTTTTGGACCAAATGTGTCTTATTGGAACTCACTGGACCATATAACAACATTTTGATTACGTTTTTCTTGGGAAAAGCTTTCAGTGTCCCCTGGGACATAGATGTAAAGAATACAAGAGATTTTGTTACAAGTTGAACATCACCAACATGGACAGAAATTCCCCCAGCTCAGTTAATATTGCCACTATAGTGGCCCAGAGGCAGTGGTAGCTCAGAGTGCTAAGGCCCTGAATTACTGATTGGACAGTCCGTGGTTCAAGCCCCAGTTCCACCAGGTTGCCATTGTTGGGTCCTTGAGCAAGCCCCTTAACCCTGTCTGCTCCAGGGGTGCTGTATCATGGCTGACCCTGCACTCTGACCCCAGTTATGCCGGGATATGCAAAGAAAGAATTTCACTGTGCAGTAATGTATTATAATATATATGACAAATAAAGGCTTTAGGCTTTTTTTTTTTTTTTTAAACCATTTTGTCTATTTGTTGATGATGGCCTTCACAGTGTTACAAAATATTATACTGTTTTGGAAATTCTATTAAAAAATACCTCATATGGAAAGCACCTCTTACACAGGGCTCCCACTAGAGAGTCTGGGCCCCTTGAAAACTTTAATATACTCGGCCCTGAACCATGACAAAGCAGACCCTTTTAAATCACCATAGCATTTTACAGCAGGGGCTCTTGGAATAGTCCTTACTTAGCCAACGCCCCCTTTAGGCCACCTCTGCCCATATATGCTTTGTAAGCTCTCGGTCAGCTCAGGTTTGCGCAGTGGGGTGAAGTGCAGAATAAAATGTTTTACTTTATTTCAGGTTCGTCTAATAGATCTTCTTCTTCTTTGTCTTTCGGCTGTTCCCTTTCAGGGGTCGCCACAGCGAATCATCTGCCTCCATCTAACCCTA
>JAQMYI010000011.1:764365-781788 GCA_030014275.1 Clariallabes melas
TGAGATGCTATTAGAGGTTGAACCTCCGTTATTTTCTTCCTGATACTATCGATTTTTTCATTGAAGAAGTCCATAAAGTCTTCACTTCTAAACTGTGATGGGATACTCTCTACAGGCATCATAGGCTTTGTTAGCTCTTCTGCTCTTCAGCTCTTCAGCTCTTCAGCTCTTGCATCATTTTGGGAAATAATCTTTTTCCCCAGTGGACTCTAGTTTGTAATGTATTGCTGTTGTTGGAGTGAATAAAATAAAATATGATCCAGGTCAGGGACAGAGCTTAGTTTTAACAGAGATTATTATTATTATTCCAACTCTTACAGGAGAGAAATGTTAAGAGTTTTTGTTGTTGTTGTTTCCTGGACGTACTGTTCTTGATACAGAGGTCAGGTGGATTGTAGCAGCAGCCATTTAAGGATCTGAGCAGCCATCTTTCTTTAGGTTAGAGTGTAAAAATCCTGTAAAACACCATCGAATGGGACGAACGTGGTTGAAAAAAAAAAGCTTTACTGAGTTGAAATATTACAGGAAATAATCTTTAGCCAAAATGGATGCTTAGTTTTGTGTCAGAAATAATTTCCTATATTTACAGACAAATTATAAATATACAGTAACAACAGTAGTTAATATATTGTTCTAATGGAGAGTTCAGGACCATGGACAGTTCTGTTTTTTTTTTTTGCAGTGATTTTTCATTTTTATTATAGGTACTCTCGTTTCATTAGTAATAAAATATATTTCCTAATATTAATATGATGTCAGTATGTTTGTGAAATTTATTTTATGTGACTTTTGATAATTGAGATTTTTAGATTTTTTTGAACTTTTATCATTCATTAAAAAAACAGAACAAAACAAGAAAAAAAATCCATTTAATGACTAACATACGGGGTGCATTCAAGTCAAATCGGGACTTGTGTTGAAATTTCTGTTGAACGAAGGCGTAAAAGCGATTGACATTTACAGAAGTCTTCAAGCACAGTACAGTGATGAGACTCTTAACCGCAGTAAAACATTTGAACAGTGAAAATGTTTTTAAAAAGGCCGATTATTGCCACGTCCCCCATACAGTCCTGACCTCACTACAAGACATTTCCACATGTTTGGAAGCACAATTAAAGGAGCTCCTGGGAGGCCGGCGTTTCTGGCGTGAATCAGACAGGCAGTCCGATCACGGCTCCGGCGTACTGAGAAAACTCTCTACCTTGATGGTGTCCAAGCTCTAGTGAAACACTGTGATAAGTGCATTAGTGTATCAGGGGATTATATAGAGAAATAAAGGGAGTTTTTACTCTCTGTTATTCTGTACAATCAAAAGTCCCAGTTTGACTTGAACACCTGTCACAGATGACATCATCACCAAAAAAATGCAGAGAGTCGCCTCAACTCAAAATGAAAGTAAGCTAAGGAATTTTAAATGAGCTCGTTTGATAAAACATCTTCAGTTTAAGAAAAAAATCTTATAGGTTATAACGTGTCATAAAATTATAATCCACTGTATACTATTGTTGTGACTTGTTTAGGTTTTTTTGCCTTTTTAAAATAAAAAGTCAGTGGATTTTTCTTTTATAATGCTTCTCATGTCACGAGTCTGTTTTGTACATACTGTAGGCTCATTGTTAATGAAATAAATATTTCACCTTTATATTAAGGCATTTGGCACGCGCTGTTATCCAGAGCGACTTACAAAAGTGCTTTGAAGTTTCCGTCATTGGATAAATACTTACACTATTTGGCCGAGCCATTTTTTTTTTTCTCCTATATAAAACCATTTATTTGGGGGGGGAAAAAAACAGTAAAAGCATGTCAGGGTGTTTAATTTCTTGTGGATTTCACGATTCTTTTTTTTTAAACTGTGTACATAACAAACCTTGAACAGTTTTTTAAAAGAAATTGTTGTTCACAGAAGTAAACAATGTCACTCGGTCCTAATCGTGACCTTGTGAGGGGTGCACATAGTGGCTTTGCGATGGTTAAGCTTCTTAGTGTCCGGCTCGTGTGTGTTTTTTTTTTCTCCTTTGTGTTGTAGTTTAATGAGTTTATCCAGGAGAGGCTTTTGAGCAGATCATAGATCTTGGTGTTGCAGGATGACATTGATAACGACATAGTCTCAAACAAAATCAGGCAAGATGCTATCAGACTTGACTTATGCTGTAGGCTACTACCTGGTGAATTCTCAGAGGAACCCCGTGATACAGGCTATCGTTTTCTTTAAAACACAAGATATTCTTTGTTCTTTCCAAATTGTGAGGAAGCTGTTTGCCTTTTCAGTTCATGTAAGTGAACGAGAGGGCTGTGTGTGTGTGAGTGTGTGTGTGTGAGTGAGAGAGAGAGAGAGAGAGAGAGAGAGAGAGAGAAAACACTGGACTAATTACACCCACGAGGATCTTATTTATGACCTCAATAATCAGGTCAGCCTCCGAGGACCATGATTTTTACGAGATTGAGGTTTCTCATTCTTCCCAGCGAGAGATACCTCTCTGTGTCCGAATCCATCCTCCGTAGCGCGCGAGTCCCTGAAAACTGCTCGTGTTCCCTGCATACAAAATATGTCGCAGTTTTAATTAACAGAATGGAATGAGATCTGTGACTGTCACACCTGAGGCCATGAATCATGACCGCACTTTTTATTTATTTATTTATTTTATTTATCTATTTGTTTATTTTATGGGGGGGAAAAGTGTGGCTATTGCTGATGTATGTAAGATAATTAGAAATATGCAAAGTGATTTTATTTGTGTGTGTGTGTGTATGTGTGTGTGTGTGTGTGTGTGTGTGTGGTTCAGCACGGGTGCACAGCGTAGAGCTGTTCCTCTCCTATGTGTTCGGTTAGTGAGAGGTCTATCGTGGGAGAAAGATTTCAGATTAGAGAATGTCACTCAGCAGGCCTTCATACACAATTCCACATCATCACTGATTACTACACCGACTCCTGTTTTAGCATGGAGAGGTGCGAGTCCTGATGGAACAGCAGTCTTAATGTCTCCGAGAGCTGTTTAACGATCCAAATAGCTGTTTCAGATTATTTCCGGAAATGCTAGAACATTCTCAACGACATGATTTCAGAACCGTTGTGTCGATCCTGCTCGCTTAATTGTCCTGTGAACGTCATACTGTATCTGACAACATGACAGTAAAGCCCTCCTGCACACGTGACTTTATTGTCAGGTCCCATATTACAGGATGAGTCCTGTAGATACCCACTGAACCTTTTTTACAAGCTTTAAAATAATAATAATAATAATAATAATAATAATAATAATAATTCATGTTGGTTCAGACGCCTGTTTACTGAATATTGTATTCTGTTTCAGTAAAAATCCTAATATTTCATGCTTCTCAGGCCGGGTTGTACATCCTCAGGGTACATACCCATAAAGTATCAGCCTCTGATTTCTTCGGTCCTAAAGAAGAAACACCAGAAATCCCAGTAGAATTAAAACCATGGACCAAAAGCCACAAATTGCATTACCTTTGAGGAGCCCACCATTCCATCCACGTTGTAAGTGGCCCCTGCGGACTTCAGGGAAATCTAATAAAAACTCCAGTGGCCGGTAAATTGTATCAGTAAGTGTTCACGCTCTCCTCCCCTTCTCTTACAATGTCAGTACCTTTAAAAGCTTTGTTAAAGGAAAAGTCAACGAATTAAGTTTGCGATTAGGGACCAGATCTCAGCCATGTACCAAGAGCGTTATGTTGCTTATACGGCATTTTATATTCATTTAAAAGGCTTTTTTTTCTTAATATAAAATAATAATAGTCATTTTCACACTTTGCCTTTGCATGCACAGACTCATAGAGAGAACTGGACAAACCCTCGTTGACGTCACCCACAGACTGTAGGTTTTTCTGAAGCTTGATTTTGTGGCTGAACTGTAGGAGCTCTGGGGGCGTCGCCATTTTGGCAGGACGTGACTCCGCCTAAACCCCCATTTAATCCAGAAATGAGCAAATCGGCGGACTGAATGAAGCCTGGCTGTTGGTTGGATAACGCCTCCCTAACGCAGTCATCACAAGGTAGTTTAGTTTCTTCCTAAATCCAATAAGGCTAGTTTGCATTTGATTGAACTCCGTCGTCCGTACCTTACACATCGTCCCATTGTCCCATCGTCAAGTCCTACATTTCTTGTTGTAAGTTCAACTATAACAATTCCAGTTAGCTTGTTAGCTAAAGTGATGCATTGAAGACAGCTAGCGGTTTGACACCTGCAGTGCAGTTTTTAACTGATGAGTTTAAAAAGTTCACCACTGTACAGGTTCCAGGTTCGAGTCCCGGCCAGGCTCGATTCCTGTCTCTGTGTGCATGGAGGTTGCATGTTCTCCCAGTGCTTGGTGGGTTTCCTCCGGGTAATCCGGTTTCCTCCCACAGTCCAAAGATATGCAGGTTAGGCTAGTTAGTATTCCCAAATTGCATGTAGTGTGTGAGTGTGTGTGTGTATCCCACCTCGTGCCCTAAGTCTCCTGGAATAGGCTCCAGGCCCCCTGTGAACCTGTATACAGGATAAAGCGCTATAGACGATGAGTGAGTGAGTGATCTACTGTATGGTGATCGACTTACTTTTGGAGCCAAGTCGTCCTAGTGGACATTCGAGGAACTGCATCTTTTGGCACTTCTGCATTGGCCTGATTTTTTAGAACCAACAGTTGCCCCCTGGTTTAACCCCCTTAATTCAGTATAATTGGTTTTGAGCCTATGAGCCACCCAGAGATGCAAACCTTGCTCCTTTTAAAAATGGTGGTTCTGGGGCTCATTTCTACTGTACCAAATGGTGGAAATGAGATCTGCATTAGTTTTCTGCTACCTGTCATGTAGCTTCCTGTTTCAGCCTTAAACACTTTTACCACCTGGGTCATGTTTGTCATTTTTTACTGCAAAATAAAAAATAAAAAAAAAAAACCTTTCGTCATTACTGTTCGAGTGTCAGTGCCAAAGGGAACAGTGCCGACCATTTAAGACACACTTACGTACCCCGCCTCCAAACGAGCCCAGAATCGGTCCTCGAGGCGACAGGCTAAGCGTGGTAGCAGTTGAGAATGATTATAAGCCTATGAGACGTGAATAAGCTTTAACTGTTGCTCGTCATGCATTCGTGACAATGCTTGTGCGCATCTTTAGAGAAGAGAAAACTGCTGAAGGTTTATACAGGACATTTCCAGATCAGTCAGCAATTCACTCATAAAACAGAAAGAAGCTGGTCCGTTCCGAGTGGGTGTGCGCCGTGGTGGTTTCCTCGGACTCCTGTGGGCTCCGCTGAGGGAGCGAGGGATACAGCAAGTGAGAGACAGGAGGTGAAAGTGTGTGCCCTGTCATCAGTTTGGGAAGGCAAGTGGGAGCACTGAGTGAGTCATGGAGTTCCCAAAATCTTGTGAGTGGGGTGATTTGTGTGTAATGAAGCAGGCAGAACATGGCGCAGAGAGAGAGAGAGAGAGAGAGAGAGAGAGATGCCCACTGGGTCCCCAGCCCTTCGTTCTTTCACACCACACCCCAGAGGCCACATTTTAAATGTAGCTGTCATCAGCACTGCTGTGTGGTTTTTATTGCCCTGGTTTTTGGCTGTTATGTCTGAGGGACTGTAAACACTCGGCCCTTTCAGCTCCTCTCTCGCCTCACATCTCCCCACAGGGACCTGCCGGTTCCAGTTCGGGAGGACGGTACTGTAAAACTATGACGTCTTCCTCAGATGATTAAAAACAGCTATTTGTTATTTTGTTTGATAGACTAACAATTGTGGTCTGTGCTAGATAAATGTTTATACGCCTGCTACATGGACTGACATTCTGAACTACTACTGTACATTACACTGTTTTTGGATTTTGGGTTCCCCTTGTGCCACCGGTGCAGCTCCGGCCCTTTGGGGCGTGGTTCTGGAGGCTCTGTGATGGTGTCTGGCACCAGGAAGCTTGCAGGGTATCTTTTGGGTGCTGTGAGTTGCAGAGGGGGGTCTCCATAAATTGGACCTGTTTTTCCGGTGCATCCAATGGGGCTTGATCGGGTTGGGATCTGGGGAGTTTGCAGGCGGGGTTGGTGGCCTCGGGCTCTTTGCCGGCTGGGCCCCATGTGTATTGTGATGCACTGGATGTTGAGTTTTTCAATGGTTTGTGCTGCATTGGCATTTCTGTGGAATTGGACCTGACGGGCTGGCCTTTGGTTCCCTGTGGGAACGGGTGAGCCTTGGGTGCCCATGATTCTGACACCAGTTTACTGATATATAAATGATAATCAATTTTGTGCAATTCACCTGGGGTTGCTGGCACTGGAGACTCCTTACATAAATGAAATCAAAATGTCTCCTAACAGAAAATGCACCACATCAAGGGTTTTGTTAAAGAACATTCCATCTTAACTTAAAACTGGACAGGCTGCTTTGTATGATGCTGTCAGCGTGAGTGTTCTGATATAAACCAGTCAGAGCCGCACCGTTCTGGAAAATGAATCCACAATTTCTGATTTCCATAGCTTGAGATTCTGATAATACTAAAAGTCTATAGAGTGCAGAACATAAACATCAGCAGCTTTGCACCGTATAAAATGAGTCGCGTCTCCTGGCCTCGGGTCATTTGTCTTTGGACATAGAGCAGATGAAGCGCGTCTGCACCGGACTGTCCGGAAAAGAAAAGGAAAAAAACAAAACAAAAAAGAAGCCAGAATGGAAAGAAAGAAGCAGATTGAAATAAAATCAGAGACAGAATTCAACCTCTTTGATGTGTACCAGATTACATCATGTTGCTGCAGTCACCTCCCACCTGAGCTTTAGGTTGTCATGGACACCAGCGCTTTCTCCAAATACCTTTGGCACAGGCGCTAGCAGCTAACACGCACCATCTAAAAGACATGTAAGATGATCAAACCAGAAGCAGCTGGAAAAAACAATCAAACAAAAAAAACACTGGAAGGTCTGACCGTGGAGACAGAGAGGAGAAATAAATCATGGTCCAATTGCGAAACCAATTATTTGTCAAGACTAAAAAGAAAATGTGTACAAGAGGGGTATGTTATATTTATATTAAAAAGCACTTACTAATCCACCCAGGTTTGGAGTCTCTAACATCCCTGTGTGCATTATTAAAAAAGTAATCTTGGACGTTTCCCAGAATACACAGCGACTCCTACAGTATACACACGCCAGGAAATAAGGATGCATCATCGTTCCGCACCAGTTCTCCCAGTCTAACCTAAAGTGTCTTTGTTAATAATAAATGACTCCGTTTGACCAGCAGGCTTGTTAGTCCGTCCCCTCTCATGTGTCTCCATGAAAAATGTGAGTGTGTCTGTGTCTGTGTTTTTTTGGTTTATGATTATGCACCATCCATAAACCTTCAGCGCAAAATCTCAGGTACGTCACGGCAGAGGACGGATCACGTGTGACGTGTGAATAATCTGCATCCTTACAGGGAGAGAAATCCCGCTGATCTGTGGCTGGGAACGCTCGAGGAGGCGGCTTTTACTTAAGGATTCTCTTGCACTTTCTTTTCCTGGAGGTGTACCCGTGTGTAGGAGTGTGTGTGTGTGTGAGAGAGAGAGAGAGAGAGAGAGAAAAGCGAAATAAGGAGGCCTATTTAGTGTGCACAGAACTGGGGGACACAGCCTACATCATTCAGCGGTGTGGAAACTGTACTTATCAGCAGAATCAGAAACGAGGAAGAAGCAACAAATGATGCTTAAAAGTTAAGGCGAGAAAAAAAAGGTGACATAAGCAGTACGCTCACTGTTCACTGGCTGGTGTTGTTTTTTTTTTTTGTTGTTTTTTTAGAAAGTGCTGATCTCTAGGGATTTTTTTAATACACCGCCTTTAGAACAGTTCGAAAAAATAAATAAATAAATAAACAAACGCAGCAGAGGTCAGAGGTCAGAGGTGATCGACCAGCTTGGTACAACCACTCTGTACAACCGTGATGAGCAGAAAAGCATCTCGGCATGTCAAAGCTTAGCGCAGGTGAGCTGCAACATCAGGTTCTGTTCCTAAAGGGTTGAGTTGAGGCATGAATTGGTGCAGGTGTAGAGGTGTTCCTAATAAAGTGGACGGCGAGTGATCGATGCATGGGCCGTATCCTTGGAAACCAGGATGCATCTGCGAAGAGTGTGATGGTGCCGTGCGAATCTGTGAGACAAATAAAGACAGGGTTAGATTATTACCGGCTTAATTACTGCAGGATGTGAGACGGAGTCAGACTCGTGGTATTTATTTAAAGCAACATCTCTTCAGTCGCACCTCAGGAGGAGACCTTCCAGCTTGTCTTGTTCTTTTTGGTTAGAAAAATGGCTTTCTGGAGGAACCTGAACTGTTTTAGGTTCTGACCTGTATGGAAAAATGGACAGTGGTTGAGGTTAGGCAGAGGTGCAGACACGGGATGTCCGCTGTGTCCTTTCGACTTACAGCACGGAGATATAGTCGAATATTTCGGTATCTTCGGTTCTTGTTCTTGTCTGAGGGATTCACGCATCTAAAATTAAATACAAGCAAATCTTTCCATCCTGCGTTCATCATCATATACAGATTAAAATGACTCGTGTGACCTTAATTATATAATAATGCAGGGTTTTTTATTTTATTATTATTCTTATTCTTGGACGATGACGTGGCTTTTGATTGTTTGTCTGCTTCATTAGAAGGCTGTGCTTAGTGTAGGTGTTCCCATTGACCATTAAAGCATAATAAATAGGCTGTTGGTTCTGACTCATCTACTTCCAGCACCACGTTTATAAATGTCAACACTGTGCTAATAACTACGAACGTCAGGTAAAGGACCGGATGAGGACTCGCTGGTGATTTCAGCATCATCGTCGTTTTAAGACGGAATGTTTTCTGCACCATATAGTTTTTTATTTTTTAAAGAAGGAGATATCCCTCCGTTTCTCCCTCCATCCCTGCATCCCTCCATCCCTCCATCCCTGTATCCTCCGCCTGGGGTAATCGAGAACCTCCGTACAACAAGATGTCCGTTCTTCTTCGCTTAAACAAAAACAATAACAGTCTTAAGATGTTGTTGATTGTAAAAGGAAGGAAGATAAAATGAAAGGCGGATTGAAAGCAACATACGGGGGGGAAAAAAACAACACTGTGTCTCCCTTCGCAATGCTAAAATGACAATGCTGCCCTGTTGCTATGTAACCCCTCTGTTGCTAAGCAATGAGTTGATGATTAGAATTCCGAATCCAGAGGAAGAGTGGTATTTTCTTTCCGCCGTTCTGCCAGGAGTTGCTCTCGCTGCTCTCGCCGCGCGTGCCTGCTTCAGTGGAATGCGTGTTACTCTCGTCTCATCCAGATCCGTTCGATGCAATTACGCCGCCGAAGCGCTGAGTGATAATATACATCCTTAATGTCAGTAATATAGTATGGGAGGCAGTAATGGATTTCAGCACCAGATTGTATTTCCATCTGCACTTTATCATGAAGTAAATCTTTAATGCGGCTGGGGATCTAAATACGCTCCGAATACGTTTGGGATGGCTTTGGAGATTTTTAAATCGGTATAAAGCGCAGTAATGATCCGTGAGTGGCAGAAGAGGGCAGTGTACGCCACTCCTTACATAATCAATGAAGACGGGCTCCACTGCGGGCACGGTGTGTTTATTTTTCCGCTTTGACGTGCGATCTGCATCGAAAAACATGATGTCACCGATAGGTTTGGGTTCTCGAATCAGAACGAGGGGATTCATTCCTGGCTCGGGGAGTAGAGAATGGCGTACATAACCGAAAGCTAATAATAAACGCAGTTCGAAATGGGTTTGTGTAACAGTTTTTGGAAGGAGTCTCCAGTGTCAGCCCCGTGTACCAGTCAGTTACGAGTTTTCCAAAATCTTAAAAATCTTACAAATAGAGGACATCTTTGAGCTTGTTTTTTTATTTATTCATATGTTTACTTTTGCCTTAATGAATTCTAATTTTATTTGTCACATACACAGCCATAAACAGTGTGATCTGCAGTGAGATGCTTACACGACTAAAAAGAAGGGTTCTCTGCGAGAATGAATTTCACTAGAGAGTGCAATTAATTTAAAAATGAACGCTAATAATAATAATAAAAATAACAATACCCGCTATTGATAAATGCTAATAATAAAAAAAATTGTTTATTGATCTCCATCGATGCTCAGCAACATTACATGAGTGATGTGTTATTCATTATTAAATTAAACATTCCATCTGTTTAATTGTACTTTTTATTTCTCTATATAATCTCCTGATTACACTAATGCACTTATCCGAGTGTTTCACTAGAGCTTGGACACCATCAAGGTAGAGAGTTTTCTCAGTACGCCTGATGTCTGAAACGCCGGCCTCCCAGGAACTCCTTTAATGGTCCAAACATCTGGAAATGTCTTGATGCGAGGTCAGGACCGTACGGGGGATGTCGAGCCGAGTTCCTGTACTGTCCGAGTGGTGTTGGTGAATGTTCCACCAGGGTCGGGATTGTTATTCTTAGACTTACGGCCTTCTTTAAAGCGTTTGCACCGTTCAGATGTTTTACCGCGGCTAAGAGTCCCGTCACTGTACTGTGTTCTGTAAATGTCGAACGCTTTCTTAAATTACATCTTCATTCACCAGAAATTTTAACCACAAGTCCCGGTTTGACTTGAACGCCCCTGGTACTGTACAGTATGTAGCATCCACCTCATGTGAGTTGCATTCACATGTTGTCTTTAGTTTAAGTTTAATCTCTTCGTCCCTCGTGTAGTGTTCCAGCGCGCCTGGATTGTAAAGCTTGTCTGATTGTGCCTCATGTACTTTCAGACATACTCATGTCACGCTTCCCAACAGAATGATAGCTCATCAAGCCCCTGAGCTAATCGAGGTAATAAATCTCTGGCGGTACCGTGTTAGACCCGAGGGTCCGCGGCTATACATCATACAGATGGATGCTATACGTTCTGCTGGTCCTGTATTAATAAAGCATGCAGAGCTCCACCCTACAGCTAAGAGGTACAACACATTATCGTCATCATTACCTGTTGGGGAGACATGTGACACGTCGGGGAGGAACCACTGACCTGTAAGGATCGGTCGGGGCTTTAGGACGGAACATCATCCATCATTCATCATTATAAATGTGTTCTTTTTTTGCTCTTTCTTCCCCCTGACCGTGTCGGGCCGTGTCTCTCTCTCTCTCTCTCTCTCTCTCTCTCTCTCAGTCAAGCTGAGCTCCTGGTGACTGAGCCGCTGTTTAGGAAAACAACGGCATCAGGGGGAAACAAGCCGGTCGTCTGAACATAGTCAGCACCTCCAGAGATGCCACCTGCCAAACATTTGTCATTTAAATATGTACATAGATTATAGTGCCATCTGTCTGCGGAGAGGCAGAGAAGGGAAAAAGGAATGGGTGTGAACACGCAGGATTGTACATCAGAAGATTTCAGGTGTCCCAAAGCGCTCGGCAAAACAGAAGATGTATGCAAAAGGTGGAAGGAATAATCTCACATTTGGCGTTTAGTGCGTTACCATTCGTCTTAGTCAGCTATCTCAGGAATCCTTGAAGTTAGCGCTGCGTGCTGCTCGCCTATTTCTCTTGTTGTCCCAAAGTCCAAGGTTATCATTTCTTTGATTTCTGGAATCAGATGTCGATTAATCTTCCATAAGAGCATCCTCTGACTGTAGCTCTGCCTGAAACATAAATCACAGGATTATATGAATATTAATATCGTTATCGTTTCTATAGTAACAGCTGCTTGTTAGTTCTAGTGACTGGTGTCTGTTTTTTTGTTGTTGTTGTTGTTGTTGTTGTTTTTGGACAATGCATTTGTCTAAAATTCTACATTACTCACCTTTACAGAATAATTTTGTTTTGCTTGTTTTTTATTTTGATCATCAGTTTCTGCCTCTCAGCCTTCTAGCTCGAAGATCTTTTCCTCATTCCAGTTTCAGCCAGCTGGTTTCTCTGGCATTTCCGTTCGTGCCCGCTCGCTCGCTCGCTCGCTTGGCACTCAGGTTTTACTGCATGTACCAGTCTGTTAGCTCTAGTGGCTGTTGTATGATTTTGGACTTGTCTAAGCCCTTGTCTCAGGATTTGGAGGATTATTATAGATTTCTCACACTTACATCCACCAGCCTCAGAGATCATGGCAGAATTTGTATTTATTTTTTAAAAACAAATGTAATCTAGTTGGATTTCTTTCTGTTTTTTTTTATTTTTATTTATTTATATGAATTACAAATAAGTATCCATACCGAACGTCAAAGTCATGCAGTATTTATTGGGAATAAATCCATACTCATATTTCATTCAAAGGGTTTAAACCAGAAAAATCTATATGGAGCAATATGGAGAACTATTATTTAGCTCTTGGAGAAAGGACTTGCAAAACGTGACTCAAAAAACACTCTAAAAAAACATACAATGCTATCTATACATGTATACGAGGGCCGTTCAAGTCAAACCAGGACTTGTGATAGAGTCTCTTAGCCGTAGTAAAACATTTTAACAGTGCGAAAGATTTACAAAAATGGTCGTACATCCGTGAATGACGATCCTGGCCGAGGTGGATCAGAGCCCACTGCAGTTGTGAACGTTTAGAAAGTGGAAATCGACGGATAACTTGCGGTAGAGATCTATCTGTGGGAGCTGTCCAACCAACAGCAACCCCACGTGCACATTATGGGAACTCGGCTCCACATCCACCTGTACAGTCCTGACCTCGCTCCAAGACATTTCCACATGTTTGGGTCATTAAAGGAGTTCCTGGAAGGCAGGAAGCAGGCAGGGTAGCAGGAGATTAAATGGAGAAATAAAGGGAGATTTCAACTCCTTTAAGTCCTGCTTTGATGTGAACACAAAAGAAATGTAGACAATCAACTTAACTCAAGATGGGCCTGTTAGATATACATCATTTTCAGTTTAAGAAGCAGGTGATCTGATCATAGCTCCGGCGTACTAAAAAAACCTTGATGGTGTCCAAGCACTAGTGAAACAGTACTTACAGTACATACAGTATAAAACCGAAATCCTGTTTGTGGTTTTGTGCGTTTGCGCCTTTATGTCACACTGTGAACATATCACTGCCGTTCCTCACTTGATGTAACAGTGGGCCGCGACGTTATCATCTTTGTGATGACACTGCGACGAAATAAAAGTCAGCAAAAAATGTCCATAAAGGGGTGGCGGTAATGCAACCTGCAGTAAAACAAGAAGAAGAATAGGAAGAGGGAAGAACAGTAGTCAGTGTCACCATCACCTTTTTACGTCATTCTGTAAGCGTGTCAGTAACAGTAGTAAAAACAGGTACGTCAGGCTGAGCTTAAAGCTACTGAAAGCCCGAGTCAGACTGCGACGCGTCTACAGCGTCATGCAGACGTAAATAATCATTCTTTTGATTGTGTAAAGCTGCTCTGCGACAATGTCAATTGTTAAAAGCACTTTACAAATAACATTGAATAAATGAATGAATGAATGAATGAATGAAGTGAGGGGTGCCGGAACATTCGAGCAGTGTGAGGAGTGGCAGCGAGTTGTCCACACACTCGCATTCGCAGGTTATGGTACAGTAGCAGGCACGCGTGTCAGGATCCGCATGCGGGCGGAGCAACACGTAACCTCTTGTAGAGAAATAAATGAGCTTTTACACTTGGAACTGTGCTCTGGTATTGAACTGTTATTCTGCAAAATCAAAAGACGTGCTTCGACATGAACACCGAGGTCACAGAGGACACAAACACTGCAAGAGGACAACTTTTGAAAGACGATGAACAGGAAGGAAGTCAGGAAATGCTGCAGGAAGTGAATAAAAAGCAGGAAGCAGGAAGTAAACCATGAAACATTTGTACATTTCAATGTTGAGGCGAGCGGTGCTTTAGTGTACAGTAAGTGACATAATGTCCCTGATAAGTTCACTGTCTGTTCTCTCTCTTGACATCATAAAACCTACTGATTGTTACAAAGCGCTGACACTGGAGACTCCTTCCATGAACGTTATATAAGCGTCTCCTAGCAATAAGCTTCATGACACTGTCAATCATAAGTGTCCTTTAAGAAAAATAAATAAATTATTAGCCCCATGATTATGTTCCATGTAACCAACCGTACAAGCCTCTTTGAATGAGTTGTTGCCATGGAAACAATAACACGTACAGTACAAGCATGTTGCAGATGAAAGAAGTGTCAGAGCTGCTCCTATAGAAAATAATTCAAAGAAATTATAATCTTGTTGTTAAAAAAAAAAAAAAAAAAAAAAGGTAAACAAGTTTTGAAAAAAAAATGTTTAAACTGTTTAAAGTTGTGTTTTTTCGGACTAATGAATGCATCAGGTGAAATTCGCCTTGATAGAAACACTTCAGCTTTAGATTAAGCCGTGTGCTTCCTGCTTGTGTTTAGAATGAGTTTAGAACTTCAGCAAATGGGGGATCATTATGTGCAATGATGATGATGACTCGCAAATCAACTCGTCCACTTTGGCCCAGCTCAAGTTGCCGAGCGTTCTCACCCACATGCAATATAACGCCACCCATTATACAATTATACAGATAATCAGGAAATAATATGGGCAACACACTCAGCAAACGCAACGTCAAAGTGATTTTGACAGGAAGGGATTTATAGCGTGAGGCCCAAACAAGCTTTTAGTAGAATAGATGAGACTCAGATGCAGGAAAGTGGACTTATTTAGAACTGAAAGTCATCAACATTCACAGAAAAGCATTTATCTAACTCCGCTTCTGTTACAGCAGTCCGACTGAGGAAGGGAAAAGCAGGCCAGGAGATCTCAGGGTTTGTAAATAGCTGATGAATCTACTTTGACAATCTCCTGGGAAAATCACTGCTGGTTGGTGATTCGGTGCCATGAAGATGCCTGGAGTTTTTTTGTCTCGTTCTCACCTTTATGAGGTGCAGTTGGCTTTGGAAATGCCTGAGCTGCAGGGGGTTTAGGATGGAGGTGGGCTGCCATGTCAGCGACTCAGCACAGGGACTCTGTGAAGATGAGCTGCCATAATTAAACAGATGCACTTTCAGCAGGGTAATATTTCAGAATTGTATGAACTGTATGTATTGGACTTTTATTAGGGGGTATGGATGGGTTTTTCGGGGGTGATCTGCAACGTAAGGTTCTGTACCCAAGGAAGGTAATGGAATACTTACTGCCTGTCAAACTCCTTCTGACTTTTTCTCTGCCTTCGTGTGAGGACATACTGTAGGGTCACAGTGTTGCAAAGACATTTTTATACATGTATTATTATTATTATTATTATTAACATTAATTAACATTATTATTATAATTATTAGTGGCGCTTGCAAAGCAAAGCATCACTTTTATTATCTTGCTTATTTTTCTTTCTTTTTTTTAAAAACGTTTGTCGTAGACCCATGAACGAGGTGTCAAAATCGTGTGGCTTATGCAGGAACGGGGTGCTATGACTTTTCTAAAGGAGGGGCCAAAATATCCCATGGACTTAACGTTGAGAGCAACTTTGACAGATTCTAGCGCAGAGCAAGAATTTTGTAGAAATCTAAAATTTACTACATTTGAAGAGCTGTGTCAGAACTCACCCCGCAAGAGGGTATGCTGTAAGTTGTGCCCAAATTTGCCCCATTGACATATTATGGTGAAGGTAAACAGGAAGTGCTCACAAATGCTATTGAAACTGTGGATCCCGTTGTCATAGAGACATGGGGACGGGCTCATTTTACTCAGGCAACCAATCAGCCCCTCAGGATCATTGTGAAGCTGTCAAGCCACGCCCTAGCAACCACTTTAGAGCACCTTAGGAACTGATCCCATGAATAGTCATTATAAAAGGCCCAAAGGCACCAGTTCTGCCACGGCAAGCACCACTCACATGTTCTTCAGAAAATTTACTAATTATTAATTATTTAATTTAATAATAATAATTATTATTATTCCATCCATCCATCTAGGAACCTCTGTAGTCCAACTAGGGTGGCTAATGATGGCGACCATTTTATTTATTCTCATTTTACGACCGTGGTAGGACCTCCAGTCAACAGTCACTCACACACTACGGGCAATTTGGGAACGCCAGGTAGCCTAATCTGCATGAATTTGGACGGGAGGAAACCGGAGTACCCGGAGGAAACCATTATTATCCCTGTTCTACTCTCTTTATCTTTACAATGGAAATGTGAAAGGCCTGGTTTCAATTCCCAAAATCAAATACACAGGTCCGCTGTGGTGACCCCTTAATGGGTACAGTTGAAAAAACATCAACAAAACAACAGTTCCCAGTACCTGCTATAAGAAAACATATTAACTGCAGCCCAATTTGGAGTAAAAATCACAGTCTTGGCAACCGTGACATTAATTGTCCTGTGCGCTGCTCCACCTCCGATCCAGAAAGCAAGCAACATGTTCTAGCGCTTGTTGCAGTTCCCGTTTCTGACCTCTAGGGGTAATAATTCTAATACGTACAGTATTATGGAGCTAAATGGAGCAGTGAGCACCGCAATGTTGTCTAGAAAGG
The DNA here is from genome assembly GCA_030014275.1 of Clariallabes melas. Taxonomy (NCBI): domain Eukaryota; kingdom Metazoa; phylum Chordata; class Actinopteri; order Siluriformes; family Clariidae; genus Clariallabes; species Clariallabes melas. Next base: position 780,769 of record JAQMYI010000011.1, read on the forward strand.
TGGTGGCACATTAGCTTCAATCAACGTCAAACATCAACATTTCACTTACTGAAACGTGGTCGTGAATGATGACTTTATTAACGTTTGTTGAACAGTTAAGATATCCTTTATGGTGAGGTGCTGTTAGACCTGCCCCTATTGACCAGCCACCACTGAAGAAGAAGAAACACCGTGCATTGGGTTTACTCATGTCCGTGTAGGTGTCCTCCATGTTTTCAGAATTCCTCGCACATCTCAGCTGGATTCGCTCCTCGTAATTGTCTCTATATGTAAATGCATGTGTGTGTGTGTGTGTGTGTGTGTGTGTGTGTGTGTGTGTGTGTGTGGTGCTCTGTGAACCACATACTCATAGTGTGACCTTTTTTTATTATAATGAGACTATAATGGTATTATAGTGGCTGGAATTGAAAAAATAAAATGCATCATGGACATTGTGGGATGTAACGTCTTCTATCTACCATGAACCGATTTTCCTATTACAGTTTAATGCCTCTGTTTAAAGATGTACAGGTATAATACCGCTTCCAATTATGTACTTAGATCCACTTAAATGTACAGACCGTTGCCCTCGTTTAACCTTAAACACACACATAAACCTGCCGAGCATTTTTAAAAAACAAAAAGACAAAAATTGATCCATTGCAGTGCGCCTCCTTTGTCCTTGTAGCAAAATAGGACAAAACACGCGGCCAAAATTGTGCTTTTACAGAGCCAGTGTTTGGCGACACCTGAAGGTGTGTGTTCCTGTTGTGTGGCGTCAGGTTTCTTTGCAAACAATTCCAAAAACTATATATCTGTTACACAGGGGTTGTGTACACTCAAGCAAGTTAAATATATTTATGAATTCAAAAATATATATTCAGGAATAAGTTTTAATGGCATTCTGAGATTATTATGATGAGTGTTAGTACGCGTAGGTGACGGTTAAAGAGTTTGTGGAAATAGTTCAAAGGTTAAATCTAATAATAATCTGCTGATCTTTAATGTAATCAGTGATATTATTATTATTATTATTATTAT
>JAQMYI010000011.1:801326-816614 GCA_030014275.1 Clariallabes melas
CAGTTGTGTTGGATTAATGGCACTTGATTATTAACCTAGTTAACCCAGTGTAAGTATCTATCCAGTGATGTAAACTTTAAAGCACTTTTTGTAAGTCGCTCCGGATAAGAGCGTCTGCCAAATGCCTAAACGTAAATGTGAATGTAATTAGAAGCTAATAAGACAGTTTTGTTTTTGTCAGCTTACCCGCTTCTGATGGTTCACACCGACACCACTATTGAAGCCCAAACCGTAGCTTGATCCAGCGCTCTTCCTCCAGACAGAGATTTGAAAATAAGTAAATAAAAGAATCCAGAGCTGGAGCGTTAGAGTGCATTGGGCCGTGCATTAACCCAGAGCCACCTCGATCTCAGCCAAGCTGGGAAACTGTGAGCATCCCACTCAATCGAGCTATCAATAATGAAAGATGACAAACTATTTCCTCTTTCTGTAAGACTCTGCCACAGGTGCTGTCATGAAGGAGGAGGAATCAAGCTAGGGCTTTATTTATTTATTTATTTATTTTTCACCAAGGTCTCAGCAAATGGGTGAAAATCCAACCCTGAGTGAGGGGATGGACGGGAGGACGGAAGCGAATACGAGATTCGGGACCGGCGTTCCAGATGCGTTATGGAGTCAGTGTATTATTTATTAAATGCAAATAGAAATGTCTATTAATACATAATGGCATGCTGGAATTTGTAAGGAGATCGTCTGAGATATTCTGGGCACGGCTTTTAAATGTATAATTTCAATCAGTGCATCGTTGCTGGGATTTCCGAACACATGTTGATTTTATGAGAACGCTGACCGCTGTGTCAGATGCAGAATATTTATAGACTGCATGTCCTTAATGCCGGATGTGCTCGCGTTTGTTTTTACAAGAATTCGTAGCAGGGTTCGAGTGGAAAAAGGACCCTACAGTATAAAAGCTGAAAAGGAGTGAAAACAGGCTGTTATTAAAAAATATATATAAAAATAAAATCATGGGCTTTTGCTAATGTTGTTTTGTTCATCGGTTACACCGAAATATTCACATTCAGAAATGTTTCAGGGCTAAAAACAAACCCAACTGGAAATGTTAATTATAGGAGGCTCACAGATAAATGCACAGAAGCTACTGTAATGGCTACGTTACTATGTTACGCCTATTCTCCATTACCTAATTTAAATCCACAATGGGCAAGTCTGGTATTGTCACTTGTCACCTTCGTCTGTATGGAATAAAAATATCTACGCTTTCTTAAATATTATTTCACAGGAGCTGACAGAGCACATGAGAATTCCCATGCAAAATAATGCAAATAGATAAAACCAGATTAAATCTTTGTCAGGCTTTATCATGGCTGATTGCTTAACACTAACGAGCAAAACATGGTATTGGTGCTAAAAAGTGTCTCACCTACAAACACCATTTCTCATAATACTCCTTAATAATAATCTTATCTCCTGATCCATGCTTCGTTTTTTGTAAATATGCATACACATGTACTGTATATGTTTATCATATAAAAAGAAACACATTTGCTAAATGCAGATTTATGCCTTTTTATGTAGTGTCCGTAACTTTTTTAAATTCAAGTTTCAATTATCTTAACTTTTATTCAGATGAAACTCGGCCAATTTAGCTTTCACATGAAAAGACATAAACCTGAAAAAGTGTATTATCCTAAAATGCAATAATGTTAAAATATTGCAACATGAATTTGACATGGTTACGGACACTACAGATTTTTTGCTGTTTAAGATTTTACCAAAAACCATCTCTCATGTAGAGCACTGAGTATATGTGGGTATACAGTATGCGTTAATGACAATTATTAGGCAGATGGTTTATGGCCACATAACATGGGTTGTGTGTCTACTTTGAAGCACTTAAACAAAACCACTGTTAGTAATTTGGACAAAATTCCTTCATTTCAATTTTAGTATCAATACTCATTAAAAAAAAAAATCTAAATAATATGCATTTTAAATTATTTTTGTGTGACAGTATAATGCTGAAAAATGTCCACATATGAAATATATATATCTCCAAAACGGCTGAAGTTAGCAACTTGAAATTTTTAGGGAAGAAGATTGGTCACTTCCATGTTGCATAAACTTCAGAAGTTGCATTTTTGTCACATACATTTTCAGTATTATATGCATAACATAAAAAAAATTAGCACCAATCCAATTTTTTTGTTTGTTTGTTTTGCACCAATACTGCGTAAGCAAGTTGCTCGTTTTGGTGTCAGTGTCAGTATTAACGAGCACCAAAAAACGAGCACATACTTGGTTGGTCTGGGGGACAAAATGGCACAGTATTATCAAACTTTCAGCTGAGATAATACTGAACGTCCAGACTGGGGAGACAGAGACGGAGAGGCTGATGAGACTAGAGTCTCCAGCTGCAATATTAATGGACAAACATGATGATATCTTGGAGCAAGTGGAGGAATTAATGGAGTGTTAAATGCTGACTTAATATGTCTCCTGACGGAGCAGGCTGAGGACGGGTTTACAAGTCGGAGCTTCGGGATTAATCTCAGGGTGTCTAAGACTAGTTTTATCCATTTCGAGCTAAACATGGACGTAGATTTCCAGTCGAGGTAGATTTTATTTATATGCACTTTTTACCTTTTGACTTTATCACACACTGCTTTAGAGAGCTGCTAATGATGTATTTCCAGAGAGATAAGGGAGAAACCTTTACAGTAATGATGTAATCATGTCGGCATAATAACACACTTTTGAACAAAGCAAACTTGCAAAGAGAAGCATATTTAACTGTTGATTTAAACGATGTAAAGATTAACTTCTAGATCGTCCCAGATTTTCTCGTCGCTCGATATAACACCAGCTCTTTACTAGAGCACCACTCAGGGACTGACCCAAAATGGCTCGAGGGCCTTTCAGCGGCCAAACACGAGCCCCGGAGCCACAAGCATTCCACGTCTCTCAGATTTCTCTCCGAGGAGCTGCAGACCCACTTCCTCTCTCTCTCTCTCCCTCTCTCCCTCTCTGCTCTTCGGCTCTTCTTAATTAACGTCAAACCTAGAAAAACAGATTAAGATCGGATTGTTTAGATGAAATGAGTTAATTACGAGAAACATGATTTTTCACACAGCGTCGTTGTTCCAAAAAAAGATCCCTTTTCTCAGAAGCTTAGCGGATGCCTTTAAAAAGAGAAAGAAACCAGAATCAGGAGTTTGTGAGGGTTTTTTTTTTATTTATTATTTTTTCCGTCCATACATATGCTGCCTTGATTATCTTTAATCAACAAGACTGCTAGGACGCTCATTTGTTTAGCCTCTTATTAGATTAGCGCTAGGACATTTCAGCCGGTGCTCAACTAAATTACAATCAATGGGAGCCTTTTAGGCCGGGATTAGGGTTCATTTATATCCAGATTCCACCAGACTAATGCGTTCCTGCGTTCCTGCATTTGCTAACTCAGTGCTAAGCTAACGGTAATGCTGAGCGTTCGTTCTCTCATGGTAGCAGAGACTGGATGTTGTGACAGTGCTACAGTATGTTTGATTATTCACAGCTTTGCCTCTCACACACACACACACACACACACACACAGTCTCACTGTACCTATCCAAAAAGTTCCATGGGTTCCAGCGTATTTACGCCTGTGACATAGCAAAGCGACGACTTGAAACTGAATTACTTTTTCCCTCCCCTCGAAAAAACAGCAGGAGCTGCCATGATTTAACATCGCCAATGTAATTAGGAAAATGCGGCGCGGCAGTAAATATCTCTGTGAAGCGCCATCGACTCCCACGCAGCTCATTAGCAAAGCGTGACGCCGCTGCTCCGCCCGGGCCGCTGCACTTCCTCCAGCTGCTCTCTTGTGTTCACGCATGACGTAAACCACAACAGGAGACTGTCCCTTTGTGTCAGAATGTTGGATTCATTTCATAAAATGTATATAATACTATCATTTTACAGTCTTTACAGTGGCCTCAGTGCACGTCCTGTTCTTGCAGTAAGGCTGACGCACCCCAGGTGTCGTAAAAAAGGTGTTTTATTAGAAATGATTTTATTGCATCCTCAACCAGCATGGTCTCACTGCGTACTGTACCTCGTGATGCTCTGCCTATGTAACGGAGAACGTATGATATATAAACGTAAACGGCGCAGTAGAAGAGCAGATGATTACAAAATGTCCTTAAAGGAAAAGCACTAAACAGCACAAGATGTTACTGCGGAGACAACATGCTGCTAAACACGCCAGGTTTGCAGTGAACAGCATCCTCTCTCTCTCTCTCTCTCTCTCTCCTTCTGTCATTCTCTCGATCTTTTTCTCTCGCTTTCCCATCAGACTCCATACAGCACTCGTCAACCAAGGACTGCATCTCCCTCCTTCCCCTCCTCCCCTTATTCTTTTTCTTGGCTGCCAAACATCACTCAGAGATTCAAATGGCACAGTCAAGGCTAAGCTACGATTTCCTAAAGGTTACCAAGGTAACCGTGTCTCTCTCTGTCTCTCTCTCTCTCTCTCTGACTCTCTCTTCCTGCCCCTCCCTCCTCCTACACTCCCACTCCTCCTTGCTGTTCCTTGTGCCTCCTGCTTTCTCTCCACCCAGAATAACCACGACGGCTGCATGCATGATGGACCTGAGGAGATACCCCCTGGATGAACAGAACTGTACCCTGGAGATTGAGAGCTGTAAGTTCAACACAAACACACAGATACATGCTGTCGCCCTGTACTGACTGACTATACGCATATCTTCACCATGTACAGTACCAGAACCGCATCGTTTTGACTCTACACGCAGCCCGTTTTGAAAATCATGGACTCGATCATCTGCATGTGAGCTTATAAAAATGGACTTGTAGTGTTGCGCAGATTCCTGATTATCTGTGACGGTATTTGGGATAAACAGCAGTACAGTGTGTACAGGAGTCTACCAAGCAATAATTATTCACTTAGAAGAAAAATAATAATAACACAGACCATTAGAGACCAGACGTATACATATAATAAGGTTGGGAAAATGTTTAGTTTCACTTCTTAAACTCACATACAGTCCACATGGGTAATTATAGGTGAATTAGTCAATACGGAAGTTCTAATGTTACATTATGTGAAGTTCTAAAGTAGGTGAAGTACAACATTGGAAGTTTTTTTTAGCTTGTTTAATCAACCTCCCATTATTTCCCTTGTTTTTTTTGTTTTTTTTACCCTGACATTAAATTTCACCTCTTTGTCCATTCAGCTTCTTTCCAGCCGCATTATAACACTATAATACCTTCCTGTTTTTCCCTGTAATGAGCTCCCACGGGATTTTCAGATGACCCTCACTAACGGCCTTATCTACTGTAGATAGCTTCATTAACTGCATGGCATCACATACATTTCTATGAGGGTGTTTCATCCAAAGCGTAAAAAAAAAAAAAAATGTTAAGCCGCAATTCCAACAAGTGGACCATTTATAAGGATTATTTTTTCAACTATGTCCATAAAGAAAGTCGTTCCCCCCCCCCGCATTCCAGTTTTACCCATCTTGTCATGATTTTTTTTTTTTTTTTTTTAGAAAACCACCATTTTTCTTTCCTTATATAGGGGCAGTGTAAGTGTGTAAGTGTGTAAATGTATTCTTGGTTTAAACAATTATTATTATTTGATTCTAGTTTTTTTTTTTTTTTTAATAATAAGAAATAAAAAGAAACAACTTTTGCACCTTTAAATAAAGCGCATATTTACAGGCAAACATTTTTTTAAATCACACTAGAAACATTGGACTTGGAAGTATCATGTTCCCAAAATCACTGGGAATGCACCTTCAAATTAATGTCCATATAATGTCATAATAATGGCTTCTCAAATCCTAAAAACAGGGCTTTAAATCACCTCTCTGAGTGCTTCAGTTTCCTTCCTTAAAAAGATGGCAGATGGCAAGTTGCAACTCATCCGCCTCGTCTATTTGATGGCACACTGCGGTCCGGAGAGACCCGGTGTCAGCAAGTATGATCATTACGTTCATTTACACTAGTCACAACATAACTGCAGTGTTGCCTACATAGCCAGTGGTGATAAATGCCTGGAAAGACTTTGCGCTCAGGGGCAAAGTGACAGCAGTGGTGTTCCTGAAGCAGAGGCGTCATAAAGACAGGGTGAACGAGGGCGATTCCGAGGATGACCAGGGACCCCAAAAACGCATCAGTTTCTACTGAAAATTACTGAAATTACAGTCTATTCACTATATACAAATAATATATTTTTTTTAGAACCAAAGGTTGTTTTTATCAGCAGAAGGTCTGTTTATAAATGTTAATGTTTGTCCATACTAATTCTAATTCTATAAATAATGCTAAGCTAATTTTGCTGTAAGGAACACTTGCTAGCATGGCGCATGATTATGTAACTGAAGTGGAGTTAAATTAATATTTATTCCTTTATACCTAATAAAAACCTGCAGTCCTGTTGGCTTTACAATTCTGCTCTGATTCCACCAGAACTAATTCACTAGGTAAGTTCTTACTACTGACACTTAGTGGAGAGAATTAATAGGACATCCTCGTTATTGCTGCTGGTCTCTCAGAGCTACCCAACACATTTTAGTTGTATTACTACAATGACAATAAAGTCTCTTTATTAAACATATTTCCACAGCTCACTGTGTTATACATAATATATTACGTTTACGTCAGAGCTGGCAGCCTACAGTATATACCGATCTTATATATATATATATAATAAGTGAATGATTAATAATGTATAATAGCTTCAGATGTGTCATATGTGTTTTCAGGATTGGTGTATATTCTTGTGGCAGTTGAACAGAAATGACATGGTCTACAGTGGCCCACAATGCTATATTAGTCCTTCACCGGGCCCAGAACCTCTACCAGCTCCCTGTACTGCATTAATACTGAATGCAGCAATGATGCATGAATGTGCTTGCTGGCTTTTTAAAATGCACACTGACATATTTTTTAATTAAAAATCCACCACCGAGCATCATGCTGGTGCAATGGGAAACTCGCAGCTCTGGGGTCTCCGGTCCGATCCTGAGCTACGCTTACTTTCTGCGCAGCATTTTGTATGTTCTTTCAACATTTGCATTGGGTTCTTCTGGGACCTCCAGTTTCATCCCACTGTGGGAACAATGCAGGTGTTAATTTGGGATGTAGTGAAGGAGAAGCTTTTCTGAATTGGATTTTCTCAGATAGAACCTCATGGATTCAAATAAAATATTTTCTACATATTTTTTCCGGATATTAGCCTGGCTAAGCTCAATTGCCCAATGCATGAATGATGGGGGTGGTCCTAATTTTGCACTAAGCGTTCCTGATATCTCTAGTTCTGAATCCACTATGAACCTGATCAGGATAAAGTACTGTAATGTACTAATGAGTGGATGATGCAGCTCACATCCACAAGTACAATTTGTATCACCTTTTAATGCAAAACCAATTACATGACTCTGTAATTTAAAAAGTCCATTATAACTATAAGTTAGGTTAATAACCATAATATTTTATTTTTTAAAATAATATTTGTTTGCTGCTATAGGATGCTTTAGAAGGATCTCAGGTCAGGAAAACAAATTGGCCTATACACAACCAACCGTTGGCATCAAGGCAAAATGATTAAAAAGGGATGAATTCTAATCCAGGCAGGGAAATGATGTGACCCTTGACAGAGCGCTGGAATACTCACTGAGTTCAAGGCGTAATTAAAATATGAAATACAGCCGTACCAACCTGGAGCCAAGACATATATGGTTTCTGGAAGCTCCAAGAGCTAACTGTACATATTTCAGTGTCACGTATCAAGGGACATGTGTGGCTTTTCTGTTACTGTTTGTGGGTGTTTCTCTATTAATAAATTAAGTATTAATGTGCTGTACAAATTAATTTAGCACTGTTTTAGGTTTCGCTCTGTTAAATATCTGAGAAAATTTTTGTTAATCATTTAGTTCAGCATTCCTATTCCTCGGAAACAAATAATATAACTGTATGTCCAATGATATCTTCATCTTTATAGTCTATATTTGCCTATAATAAAACAGTTTATCATTAGCCACATTAGGATTAACACTTTTGCTCACTCTTTACTTAATATGATTTAAAAAGGCAGTAATACTATATAGCGCTTGTCACTCTGAGCTTGTTGTAACATCTTGATCACTGTTATCCCTGCAGAATTATTATTATTATTATTATTATTATTATTATTATTATTATTATTATTATTATATTTATAAATTATTATATTTGTTATTATTTCCAGTATTATTATTATTGATGAATTATTATTGTTGTCATTATTATTATTATTATTATTATTGTTATTATTATTATTATTATTATTTAATGAAAATTATATTATATTGTTTGTTACACTGAGCTTGTGGTAACATCTTGATCACTGTTATCCCTGCAGAATTATTATTATTATTACTATTTTTGTAGTTATTTTCATAAATTATTATATTTATGTGATTATTTATAAGGTATTATTATTATTATTGTTGATAAAGTATTATTATTATTATTATTATTGATAAAGTATTGTATTATTATTATTATTATTATTATTATTATTATTATCGATAAAGTATTATTATTATTATTGATAAATTATTATTATTATTATTATTTATTAACTAATTACATGATAATAATATATATATCGCTTGTTACGCTGAGCTTGTGGTAACATCTTGTTCACTGCAGATGGATACACTACCGACGACATTGTGTTCTTCTGGCAAGGAGGGGACAACGCTGTGACTGGAGTGGACAAACTGGAGCTGCCGCAATTTTCCATCGTGGAGCTGCGTCTTGTGTCCAGAGAAGTCCGGTTCACCACAGGTAAGCAAAAACAAAACTCAGATAGCTTGATCCTTCATATCGCATACTCTAGAAAATGTAAGAAAAGCACATAACATCCGCAGGTAGTCCCCGACTTACAAACATTCGAGTTACAAATTTCCGCAGATATAAACGAACCACGATTCTGCACCCGGATCAATTATGGAAGTAGCTCACATGTATTGCACGCAAAATAGACAGTGCAGTAAATCAAATACCAATATTTGATATATAGGTGTGTGTGTGTGTGTGTGTGTGTGTGTGTGTGCGGCCTCACCGGTTTCAATGTGAATCAGTTGTCTGTCCTGTATAGCCGTCCTGATGGTGAATAACACTAATTTCGGAAAATCCTCAACAAAACAGAGTTCACAGTCCAGTACAGTGGAAAACAGCTCTGTCTCGTGTCCGGGATTCCCCCTGGCGAGTTAAAGTCACAGAGACAACTCATTTATAATGCACGTGTGAGATTAATTTCCTTAGACGCAATTATGGTTTTTGTCCACATGATGGCAGTGTGGGAAAAGGGGACAGATTTAGACAAATGGATTGGAATTTACATTCCATATTCATATAAGACTCACTTTGCCAGACTTACGAAAAAATCTTATGAACGCGCTCCCGGAATGGAACTCGTTCATAAGTCGGGGACAAACTGTATTCCAAAACTAAACGAGAACTTTTACACTGACGTGGTCAGGTTCTGATATTACTGGGTAATTACTGGGTCTTAGTCTACAGTAGAGTGATGCAAAATGCCAATCCACAAACATAGAAAATTATATAACATGCTGTGCCTACCTGCGTATAGTAGCATCCCTATTGGGCATGAAAGCTTTAAAAAGCCCTAGCTAACATAGCATTAGTCTACATCTTATTAAGTAACTTAGTGTTACTAAATCAATATCATCAGCTAAATATACCTAAACACAAACTGAAGAAACATAATGTTGTGTCTGCAGTGATTTGTAATGAATATTGTTGGTCATAAAATGCAATGGAATAGTTTGCTTATGTGTTAGCTAGCTAAACATATAGGTGTCTACTTGCGTACAATCCTTACTATATTATTCAAAGTGTTGCCAGAGTTGCCAAATCGTTAATATTTGCATCTTATACAGTATTTACCCTACAGTATATTTAGCTCAGGTTCCATCTCCAGCACACATCGACGCTCTACTATAGCATTACAGTTTAACAGTGACTTTTGTCGTTGTTGCCAAGTTTGTCCTTGAAGCCAGTCTGATAATGATAAAGATTTTGAGTTATTGTCTTAAATTAATTTAGAAAATGCAGCTATTTTAAGTTTTACTGCCATTGGCTACATTTTTACCCAGATATATACATATATATATATATATCTTTTCCCAGAGTACTCTCACTTCAGGTCAATCAGTACCAGCAACCTTTCAGTTGTTGATGAATGAAACTAAGTCTAAAGTCTAACTCCGGATTGCTGTATATTTATTTGGGATGCAACCAAATAATGATGCATTACTGAACCGACAAAGCGTAAACAGATACAGATACGAGTAGTAAATGTGATATTATTTTTTTATTGCCAGAAGGCTAGTTGTGTGCGTTGGGCAAAGCAAAAAAAAAAAAAGTGTTTGCATAAGGTTTTTACATTCATTCAACGATGCCACATAAGACAGGGTTGCCAGGTTTCATCCAAATTCCCAAAGCTACACAAAATACTTGAAAGAATCACACAATGATCTGGTAATGGAAAACTGATCCAGGTTTTTCTTCCTTGTTTTTATTCTTTGGATGAAATACATGTAAACAGTGGTGCACACGCATTTCTGCTCAGGTCTCCAAAAATCATTTCATTAATTTTTAACACTTTTTTCCACCATTCTTCACATTTTTGTGTGTACTGTATGTATGTATAGCTGACGCAACCATCATAGGTTTAACCTGCCTTGGCTGAGATGTTGTCGAGGACAGTACAGGAATTATGAACATGTTCTTCCAAAGATATTTGTTTAAGATAAAGATACAGTACAGGGGAAAAATATATATATACATTATATTATATATATATATATATATATATTTCATATCCCAGTACAGTGAAGTTGAGGACATACAGTAGTGCAGGGAGAGCCAGGATACAGCAACCATAGAGCAGATAGGGTTAAGGGCCTTGGGCTCAACAGTAGCAGCTTGGCAGTGCTGGGACTTGAACCCCCGGCTTTCCAATCAATAACCCACAGCCTTTACCGTTTGAGACACCACTGCCCAAACAATGATATTTGTTTAGTTTGTGTTTTGAAATTACACATGTTGAAACCACTAAGGTGGTGTAGGGTTCAGCACTTTGGCCTTGCACCTCCAGGGTCGAGGGTTCAATTCCACCCTCGGGTCTGTGTGTGTGTGGATTTTGCATGTTCTCCCAATGCTTTGTGGGTTTCCTCCAGGTACTCCGGTTTCCTTCATAGGCTAATTTGTGTTTCCAAATTTCCCATGAGTGTGTGGTGTGATGGACTGGCACCCCGTCCAGGGTGTTCCCTGCCTAGTGTCCCAAGTCCCCTGGGATAGGCTCCAGGCCTCCTGCGACCCTGTACAGGATAAACGCTGCAGAGAATGAGTGAGAGTATCTCCAAATTAGTTCCATGACAGAAATATTAACAGAACTACTTTTTTTGTCACCGTCATGAAGCTTATTTAAAATGAATACGCTTCATGAAATTATATTGTATAATTGAATAATAAAGTGTACAGTATATACACCATGCGTATACTTTATTGCGCAAATTTCAGGTAGATCCAGACCGTCTGGTTTCATGCAGCACACTGGACAATTCAATAGATATTTCCTTTTTTCTTAGATATTTCCTAAAAAGGGGGGGAAAAAAGGCACTGCGGTTTTATCTGACAATTCTCCGAGGGACACAGGAGCTGCCTGCTGAGAGGAGGCTTAGAGAAAAATCTGCTGCGCTGGCAACTTCCAGCCATGTTCAACTGGAATCAAATCTGTCCCTAGAAAGAAGTACATTGTGTAGGAGAAATGAAACGCACCATACGAGCAGGAGAAACAGCCATCCTGAGTGTCATGAAAGCAATGCTTTAAAAAAAATAATAAAATCCTACGTCTTCATTAATGCCTTCTCTGCGCTCCTTTTGTCCCTCCTTCCAGGCTCGTATCCCCGGCTGTCGCTGAGTTTCCGCATCAAGAGGAATATAGGCTACTTCATCCTGCAGACCTACATGCCCTCGATCCTGATCACCATCCTTTCATGGGTGTCCTTTTGGATCAACTATGACGCCTCTGCTGCCAGGGTGGCACTCGGTAAGAGCGCTGTTGATGTGCGAAAGCAAGAAACGTGACACAGAATGTTTTTAGATATTTTTTTTAAGCACAAATGTGTAAACAAGTCTTTACAATATCATCTGAGTTTGAATCCTGATTAATGTCAGAACCATTCAAGACAGAAAAAGTGTCCAAATTATCAGCTCATATATGCAGAAGAGGGTAGATAGAGCTGTCTTTTGAGGTTGTTACACTGCCCTATGACGCAGGTTAAGCAAGGTGTGTGTGGCTAAATTCATGTATAGTTGTGTAAAAGTTAGTGCCCCTTTTGAATTCTATGTTTTTTATGCAAAAACAATAAAAGTCATCTGATCGTAGCAGGTTTCACAATTGGGCAAATACAACCTCAGACAAACAACACACAGTGGAACCTCGGCAAACAAATTTAATCCGTTCCGGGGGCGAGTAATTAAGGTGAAATGTTTTTGCATATAAAAACAATCAAAACATTTGGAAAAGAATGAAATAAAACATCCTCTTGGCTCCGGCTGCTTTAAAAAACCAAACGTTTTTCTCCTTGCTAACATTCTTGGGACGCATGCTGCACATGTCTTCACTAAATATTAAACAAAATGCAAAAAAAACCCACAAACAATATGTAAAGTCACTTCGCTTGGCTTTCCACTTCGTAGTTTTGAGCGGCGTACGCTCAACGTAGGCAAGCTTTTGTATGCTAAGGTACCACTGTATAACTTTTTCCACCATGCAACTATTAATTTAACAAAAATCAAGCCAAAAAACAAACAAACAAAAAAAACATGCAGGCAAAACTAAGTCCCCCTTACTTCCATAGAATGTAAAAGGGTAAATTACAGCCAGCTACTGCTAATCATCAGCCCTTGATTAATTGATCATCAGCAGGTGTGCAGAGCTTTTGTGCTGAAGTTTTGACAGTTTGCTGGTCTGAAGCATTCAGGTGTGAGTTAACACAATACCAAGAGCGAAAGACATCAGCAAATGTCTCGGAGAAGCAATTTTTGTTGAACAGCAATCTGGAAAAAAACATTTTCAACAATTTGGAGTTCAGCGTCTACAGTGAGAAAGATTATTCACAAGTGGAAAGCATTAAGGAGTTGACGTCCCAACACATTCACCCAAAGTCAGACCGTGCAATGTCCAGAGAAGAAAAAAAACAAGAGCTTCATCTCAGACCCTAGAGGCCTCACAAATGTCCTGAAAGCACAATTAGAAGACGACTAAACAAATACGGTTTACTTGGACAGGTTGCCAGGAGAAAGCATCTTCTGCCTAAAAAGACCATGGAAGCACAAGAGAGGTTCACACAACTCCAACTGAACAAACGAAAAGGATTCTGGGACAATGTCTCATGGACAGATGAGACCAAAGTGGAGTTGCTTGGACTTGTTGTTTTGTTGTTTGGTCTTAATGTTTGGAGAAAACCAAACAGCATTTCTGCAGAAACACTGGTCTGGTGGACGGGTGATGATTTGGGCTTTTTGGGTTTTTGCAGCCACAACCTCAACCCAATTAAAAACTCTGTGGCAGGACCTTAAGAGAACTGTTCATAAGCGAATAAAGAATGTGAGAGACTGATAAAGTTAAAGGAAACCATTACGTCAAGTTATTGCTGCTAAAGCTGGGTCTCCAAGCTATTGAGCTATTGGGGGTACTTAGTATTGCCTGTATTTATTTTTTGGCCTTCATTTTTCTTAAATAAATAATGGCACAAAAAATGGTTACATGATGTTTGTCTGAGTTTGTATTTATCTAATACAAACACCCGCTATGATTTTATTATGCTTTGGCACAAAAAAAACAAGTAAATAAAGACTGTATTGAAATGAAAGCACATGTTACGCTTTACACTCCAAGATTCATCCTAAACTTCATTCACTCTCTCTCACGTTCTCCGGACGGGTTGTTTAAATTCCCAGGTTGATGAATGCTGTGTATTCTTTCTTTCTCACAGGGGTCACTACGGTACTCACTATGACAACCATCAACACCCACCTGCGGGAGACCCTCCCAAAGATCCCCTACGTGAAAGCCATTGACGTCTACCTCATGGGCTGCTTCGTTTTCGTGTTCCTGGCCCTTCTCGAATATGCCTTCGTCAACTACGTGTTTTTCGGACGAGGACCCCAGCAGCAAAAGAAAATCAACGAGCGCCTGAACAAGGCTAACAACGAGCGCCCACGTTATGAGGACAAGCGTCTTCGAGAACAGGTTGACTTGACCATCTGTCACTGTCGCTGTGTTCATATCCATCCAGTGGTCTTTCTAACGGTCAAATGGAACCAAATTAAAAACATTCACAAGTGGATTGTTTTATTTTAGATTTGTACAGGATGTCGACTCGATCACCTGCTACATTCAGAGGCTCATCTTGAGCATATACAAGTTAAAATTGTATTTATTCACCTATAATAATGATGATGCTGGATATGTCAGTAACTACACCACAATGCCACGCTATTAATCCATTAGATCTGACGATTTTCCTGCTTAATTCCTAGAAAGCAATCGGGTGATCGGATATAGAAATAGTTTGAGAAATAGTTGAGAAAATACGTTTTCCATGCACGAAATCTGGTATCTTTATAAACATGTAATATTTCTGCTACTAAACATGACTTTCAAGAGCCAATAATGAAGCCAGTTGTTCCATGCTTCATGCAGACTTTCCTTGTTGACCTTCATGTTCATGTTCAGCGTGTTGTATTTTTTTAAAGGGCGAAAGAATGTACAGATGGTCAAATTGTTTTTCAGCTGTATTTTAACGTTCTCTTCATCTCTTCTTTTCACGTTGCAAGGACTCCATGTCAGCGCCGTTTCAATCCAACACCCTCAGGTCATACACACAGCGAAGAAATCTGTATCTTGAAGAACAAAGAAAAGTTGGGGTACAGAAACTTAGACCTCATCATAAACTGCACGACTGCAGATTTACAGTCGATTATGCAATTATTCGTTAAATTAATGAATGTCAGCCATTATATTCTGAGCGGAAGCTGTTTAAAGTAGTGTTTGTTGTAAACGTGACATCGCGTGAATCATTGCATCTGCATGTGAAGTGTGATTTCTACGGTGGCCGTGAAGTGCAAAACAAATTAACAAAACTGAAAACAAAATAAATAAAAAATACGGAATAACAAAAACAAAAACAAAACAACAAAACGGAAAACAAAATAACAAATTCAAAACCAAATTAACAA